>CABHPP010142369.1:450-40608 GCA_902168425.1 Peromyscus attwateri | reverse complement strand
TTTCGTATGTTGAACCACCCTTGCATCCCTGGGATGAAGCCTACTTGATCATGGTGGATAATTGTTTTGATGTGTTCTTGGAGTCTGTTTGCCAGTATTTTATTGAGTATTTTTGCATCAATGTTCATGAGGGAGATCGGTCTGTAGTTCTCTTTCTTTGTTGTATCCTTGTTTGGTTTAGGAATCAGGGTAATTGTAGCCTCATAGAAGGAGTTTGGTAATGTTCCTTCTGTTTCTACTGTGTGGAACAATTTAGAGAGTATTGGTATTAAGTCTTCTTTGAAGATCTGGTATAATTCTGCACTGAAACCATCTGGCCCTGGGCTTTTTTTGGTTGGGAGACTTTTAATGACTGTTTCTATTTCCTTAGGGGTTATTGGACTATTTAAATAGTTTATCTGGTCTTGATTTAACTTAGGTATGTGGTACCTATCCAGAAAATTATCCATTTCTTTTAGATTTTCCAGTTTTGTGGAATAGAGGTTTTTGAAGTATGACCTGATGATTCTCTGGATTTCCTCAATGTCTGTTGTTATGTCCCCCTTTTCATTTCTGATTTTGTTAATCTGGATGCTCTCTCTCTGTCTTTTGGTTAGTTTGGATAAGGGCTTGTCTATCTTGTTGATTCTCTCAAAGAACCAACTCTTTGTTTCATTGATTTTTTGTATTGTTCTCTTTGTTTCTATTTTGTTGATTTCAGCTCTCACTTTGATGATTTCCTGGCGTTTATTCTTCTTGGGAGACTTTGCTTCTTCTTGTTCTAGAGCTTTCAGGTGTGCTGTTAAGTCACTAGTGTGAGATTTCTCCAACTTCTTTATGTGAGCATTTAGTGCTATGAATTTCCCTCTTTTTTTTTGAATTTATTTTATTTTATTTTACAATATAATTCAACTTTACATATCAGCCATAGATTCCCCCTTTCTCCCTCCCCCCGTCCCGCCCCCCCCCCCCCCCCCCTGCCCACCCCCCATTTCCATCTCCTCAAGGGCAAAGACTCCCCCGAGGATTGAGATCGACCTGGTGGACTCAGCCCAGGCAGGTCTAGTCCCCTCCTCCCAGGCTGAGCCTAGGGTCTCTACTAAGCCCCAGGTTTCAAACAGTCAATTCATGTACTGAGCACAGGGCCCGGTCCAACTGCCTGTATGCCTCTTAAGCAGATCAAGCCAGATGGCTCAGCCGTTAAAGGCTAGGCTCACAACCAAAAATGAATTTCCCTCTTAGCACTGCTTTCATAGTGTCCCATAGGTTTGGGTATGTGGTGTCTTCATTTTCGTTGATCTCTAGGAATTCTTTAATTTCTTTCTTTATTTCTTCCCTAACCCATTGGTGATTCAGTTGAGCATTATTCAGTTTCCATGAGATTGTAGGTTTTCTGTAGTTTTTGTTGTTGTTGAAATCTAACTTTAGACCTTGGTGGTCTGATAGAACACAGGAGGTTATTCCAATTGTTTTGTATCTATTGAGAATTGCTTTGTGGCCAAGTATGTGGTTGATTTTGGAGAAGGTTCCATGGGGTGCTGAGAAGAAGGTATATTCTTTTTTGTTAGGATGGAATGTTCTGTAGATATCAATTAAGTCCATTTGGGTCATGACATCAGTTAAGTCCTTTATTTCTCTGTTAAGTTTCCATTTAGGAGATCTGTCCAGTGGTGAAAGTGGGGTATTGAAGTCTCCCACTATTAATGTGTGGGGTTTTATATGTGGTTTAAGCTTTAGTAGTATTTCTTTTACATATGTGGGTGCCCTTGTGTTTGGGGCATAAATGTTCAGAATTGAAATTTCCTCTTGGTGGATCCTTCCTGTGATGAATATGTAATGCCCTTCTTGATCTCTTTTGATTGATTTTAGTTTGAAGTCTATTTTGTTGGATATCAGGATGGCTACACCCGCTTGTTTCTTAAGACCGTTTGATTGGAAAGTCTTTTCCCAGCCTTTTATTCTTAGGTAGTGTCTGTCTTTGTATTTGAGGTGTGTTTCTTGTATGCAACAGAAAGATGGGTCCTGCTTTCGTATCCATTCTGTAAGCCTGTGTCTTTTTATAGGCGAATTAAGTCCATTGATATTAAGAGATATTAATGACCAGTGATTGTTCATTCCTGTTATTTTTTGGTGGTAGTGTGTCTGTACTTCTTATCTTTGGGGTTTACTGCTGTGGGGTTATCTATTGCCTGTGTTTTCAAGGGTGTATCTGACTTCCTTGGGCTGGAATTTTCTTTCTAGTGCTTTCTGTAGGGCTGAGTTTGTGGATAAATATTGTTTAAATCTGGCTTTGTCTTGGAATGTCTTGCTCACTCCGTCTATGATGATTGAAAGTTTTGCTGGGTATATTAGTCTAGGCTGGCATCCATGGTCTCTTAGTGTCTGCATCACATCTGTCCATGTTCTTCTGACTTTCAAAGTCTCCATTGAGAAATCGGGTGTTATTCTGATGGGTTTGCCTTTATAGGTCACTTGGCCTTTTTCCTTTGCTGCTCTTAATATTCTTTCTTTATTCTGTATGTTTATTTGTTTAAATATTATGTGGCGAGGGGACTTTTTTTGGGGGTCTAGTCTGTTTGGTGTTCTATAGGCTTCTTGTATCTTCATTGGCATTTCCTTCTTTAAGTTGGGAAAGTTTTCTTCTATGATCTTGTTGAATATATTTTCCGCGCCTTTAAGTTGGTATTCTTCTCCTTCTTCTATCCCTATTATTCACAGGTTTGGTCTTTTCATGGTGTCCCAGATTTCTTGGACATTTTGGGTCATGACTTTGTTGGCTTTAGTGTTTTCTTTGACTGATGAATCTATTTCTTCTACCGTATCTTCAACGCCAGAGATCTTCTCTTCCATCTCTTGCATTCTGTTGGTTATACTTGCATCTGAAGTTCCTGATCGTTTACTTAGATTTTCTATTTCCAGCATTCCCTCTGTTTGTGTCTTCTTCATTTTTTCAATTTCCCTTTGCAGGTCTTGGACCTGTTTCATTGCTTTTTCATGGCTTTCTTTCAGAGCTTTATTGTTTTCTTCCAGGACTTTATTGTTTTCTTCTACTTTAATTGTCCTTTCCTCTAGGTTTTTACAGCGTTCTTGCCATTTTTTTGTCTGTTCCTCTATATAAGCCTCTACCTTCTTCATGATGTTATTCATAAGGCTGTTTTCTTCTGCTTCTTCCAATATTGATGATCAGCTCTAGATGTTGGAGGAGGGCTAGGTTCTGGTGATGCTGTATTGCTCTTCATTTTGTTGTATGTACTTCTGCCTGGACGTCTGCCCACATCCTTGTGTTCGATCTTGGTCTTATCAGCTCACTTGGTGGAGAAAGAGCTGACAGATTCGGGAAGTCTCTCTCTTTTGTCCAGATGGGACTCTCTTCTCCAAATGGGAAGTGCGAGGCAGGTTGGGAGCTCTTGTTCAGATGGGAAGGCCGAAGCAGGATGGGAGCTATTGTCCAGATGGGAAGTCCAAGGCAAGATGGCAGCTCTTGTTCAGAAGAGAAGTCTCTTGTCCAGAAGGGAAGTCCAGGGCAGGATGGGAGCTTTGTCCAGAAGGGAAGTCCGTCCGGGGCAGGATGGGAGCTGGGGGCCGGTCTCTAAGTCTCAGGAAGTGGCGGGGGTCTCCGGGGGTGATGGACTTGGGGGCAGGGCTTGGAGACTGCAGGGGATCTTGGAGAAGGGGGCCCTTCCCGGTAGGGGTGGGGATAGAAGAGAGCCTGCCCGCTGGCCAGAACTTGGGGCCAAGGTGCGCAGGTCTTGCCAGGGGTGGCTGGCGCCCAGGGATGGGATCTAGGGTGAGGGCCGAAGTTTTTGTTTTTTTTTTTAATCATACAAGTCTTTAACTTGTTTGGTTAGAATTACCCTAAGATATTTTATGTTATTTGAGGCTATTATAAAAGCTGCTGTTTCCTTGTTTTCTTTCTTAGTCTGTTTGTCATTTGTATAGAGGAGGGCTACTGATTTTTGTGAGTTAATTTTGTATCCAGCCACTTTGCTGAGTGTTTATCAGCTGTAGGAGTTTCCTGGTGGCATTTTCAGTGTCACTTATCATATCATCTGCAAATAAAGACACGTTGACTTCTTCCTTTCCAATTTGAAGTTCTTTGATCTCTGTCAGTTGGCTTATTGCTCTAGCTAAGACTTTGAGTACTGTATTGAACAGGTATGGAGAGAGTGGACATCCTTGTCTTGTTCCTGACTTTAGTAGAATTGCCGTGAGTTTCTCTCCATTTAATTTGGTGTTGACTCTAAGTCTTCTGTAAATTGCCCTTATTATGTTTAGGTTTATCCCTTGTATCCCTACTCTCCCCAGGACTTTTATCATGAAGAAGTGTTGGATTTTGTCCAGACCTTTTGTTTTCTTTCAGTTTGTTTAAATGGTGGATTACATTTATTGGGTTTTGTATATTGAGCCATCCCTGTACCTCTGGGATGAAGCCCACTTGATTATTGTAGATGATCTTTTTTTATGTGCTTTGGGATTTGGTTTGCAAGTATTTTATTGAGTTTTTTGCATGTATGTTTATGAGGGAAATTGGTCTGTAATTCTCTTTGTTGGGACTTTATGTGGTTTGGATATCAGGGTAACTGTGGCCTCATGCAATGAAGTGGGCAAAATCCCTTCTGTTTCTATTTTGTGGAATGATTTGAGGAGTATTGGTGTTAGCTCTTCTTTGAAAATTTGGTAGATAAAAATCATCTGGCCCTGTTTTTATTTGTTTGTTTGTTTTGTTTTGTTTTTGTTTGGGAGACTTTTAGTGACTGCTTCTATTTCACTAGGGTTATAGGTCTATTTAAATTGCTTATCTGATCCTGATTAACTTTGGTAAGTGGTACCTATTGAGAAAATTATCCATTTCTTTTAGATATTCCAATTTTGTAGAATATAAGTTTTAAAGGTATGTCCTTATGATTCTCTGCATTTCCTGGTTGTCTGTTGTAATATTCCTTTCTTAGTTTCTGATTTTGTTGATTTGGATGTTCTTTCTCTGCCATTTAGTTGGTTTGGATAAGGGTTTGTCTATCTTGTTGATTTCCTCCAAGAACCAACTCTTTGTTTCATTGATTCTTTGTATTGCTCTCTTTGTTTCCATCTTATTGATTTCACCCCTGAGTTTGATTATTTCTTGCCATCTACTCTTCTTGGGTGTGATTACTTCTTTTTGTTCTAGAGCTTTCAGGTGTGCTGTTAAGTTGCTAGTACAAGATCTCTTCAGTTTTTTTTTAAATGTAGGTGCTTAGAGCTATGAACTTGCCTCTTAGCACTGCTTTCATTATGTCCCATAAGTTTGAGTGTGCTGTGTATTCATTTTCATTGAATTCTAGAAAGTCTTTAATTTCTTTATTTCTGTCTTGCTCCATTTTTCATTCAGTAGTGAGTTATTCATTTTCCATGAGTTTGTAGGCTTTCTGTTGCTTCTGTTGTTATTGAAATCCAGCTTTAATTCATGGTGGTCTGATAGGATGCAGGGTGTTATCTCAATTTTCTTGTGCCCGTTGAGACTTTGTGTCCAAGTATGTGGCCAATTTTGGAGAAAGATCCATGAGGTACTTTCTTTTGGGTTTGGGTGAAATGTTCTATAAATATCTATTAGATTCATTTGGTTTTAGCTTCTGTTTGGTCCAGCATCTTTCTGCTTTGTTTTTGTCTGGGTGATCTGTCCATTGGTTAGAGTGAGATATTAAAGTCTCCCACTATCAGTGTGTGAGGGTCAATATGTGATTTAAACTGTAGTAGTGTTTATTTTGCAAATTTGGGTGCCCTTGTATTTGGGGCATAGATGTTAATAATTAAAATGTCATCTTGGTGGCTTTTTCCTTTGATGAGTATGTAGTGTTCTTCCTTGTCTCTTTGGATTAGTTTTGGTTCAAAGTCTATTTTATTGGATATTAAAAATGGCTATGTCAGCTTGCTTCTTAGGTCCATTGTCTTGGAATATTTTTTCCAATCCTTTATCCAGAGGTAGTGTCTATCCTTGATGTTGAGGTATGTTTCTTGTATGCATCAGAAAGATGGATCTTGTTTTCATATCCATTCTGTTAGTCTGTGTCTTTGTATTGGGGAATTGAGACCATTGATATTAAGAGATATCAATGAGCAATGGTTGTTGATTCCTGTTATTTTTGTTGTTGTTGTTGTTGTTGGTGGTGGTGGTGGTGTATGTGTGTATGTGTTCTTCCCTTCTTTTGATTTTGCTGTTGTGAGATTATTTATTTCCTGTGTTTTTGTAGGTGTAGTTAACTTCTTTAGGTTGGAATTTTCCTTCTAGCACCTTTTGTAGATATTGTTTAAATTTGATTTATTATGGAATATCTTATTTTCTTCATCTATAGTGATTGACAGTTTTGCTGGGCATAGTAGTCTGGATTGGCATCTGTGGTCTCTTAGAGTCTGCAGCACATGTTTATGACTTCTGGCTTTTGGAGTCTCCATTGAGAAGTAGGGAGTAATTTTAATAGTTCTGCCTTTATATGTTATTTGGTCTTTTTCCCTTGCATATTTTAATATTCTTTCTTTGTTCTGTACATTTAATGTTTTGATTATTATCTGCCAAGGAGACTTTCTTTTCTGGTCTAGTCTATT
This sequence comes from Peromyscus attwateri, assembly GCA_902168425.1. Taxonomy (NCBI): domain Eukaryota; kingdom Metazoa; phylum Chordata; class Mammalia; order Rodentia; family Cricetidae; genus Peromyscus; species Peromyscus attwateri. Next base: position 34,053 of record CABHPP010142369.1, on the reverse strand, counting down.
TGGTGTTCTGTATGATGCTTGTACCTTCATAAGCATCTCCTTCTTTAGGTTAAGAAAAATGTCTATGATTTCATTGGAAACATTTTCTGGGCCTTTGATCTGTTTCCTCTCCTTTCTCTTTTCCTATTTTCTTTTCCTATTTTTCTCAGGTTTGGTCTTCTCATAGTGTCTTTGATTTCCTGGATGTTTTGTGTCAGTAGTTTTTTGGATTTAACATTTTCTTTGACACGTTTCTATTTCTTCTATCATATCTCAGATGCCTGAGAGTCTGTCTTGCATCTCTGGTATTCTGTTTGTGAAGCTTGCCTCTGTAGTTCCTGTTCCAATTCCTAAATTTTTTATTTCTAGGATTCTTTCAGTTTGAGTTTTCTTTATTGATTCTATTTCCATTTTCAGATCTTGAACAGTTTTTTTCATTTCCATATACTGTTTGTATTTTCCTAGATTTCTTTAAGACTCAAGAGAAGCTAAAAAGTTCCAGAAATCTTAAAGTTACTATGATTATGAGATAGTTTAGGAAGAAGAGTGAAGATAACAAAAATTTTCAAATTAATTTTCTCTTTAAGGATCCTTATCATCTGCGTATGGGCAGTTTTAAGGTCTTTCTCTTGTGCTTCAGCTATGTTGGAATATTCAGGGCCTGCTGTGGTCTGCTAGCTGGGCTCTAGTGGAGACATATTGCCCTGGATGTCACTGTTTGTGTTTTTCTGCTAGTGTATATGCATTTGGGATTGGGCTAATTATAAGTCTAGGTGAGGATTTCTGGTTTTGTCTTTATTGAGTGGTATTCTGTTCCTTGGTTTCTGTTTTCTCTCTTGATTTTCAGGGAGTGTGATGCTTGTCTGTTGCTTGGTAAGAAATTTTCTTTGGACCTGACAGTTGTGGCCACTGGGGGTTCCAGGTAAAATGTGTTTCTGGGCATTGGGAGCTGACACTTAGGAATGGAGATAGGCTAAGTGTCTGAGGGGTTCCACAGGAGGGAGGAGAGCAGAGTGTTCAACAGAGATATCTTTATTTCATCTCCTTGGAGTTGGGGGAGACAGTGAAGAGAGGTCACCCCAGAGGGCCTGCCAAAGCACTGGGGATGAGACTCTTGGGTTGGGTCTAGAGGAACAAAAGGAGAGGAGAAGATCTACAGACAGTCTACTTGCTTTCTTGGTGGGAATGATCTGGGTTAGCAGGTAGTGCCTGCTGAAGTTGGGGGCTGGGATAAAGCAACAAGTGGAGAGAAGGAGGTTAGGAGGGGAAGATCTGTGGAATCTACAGGAGGTGTGGACGAGGGAGAAGGAAGGCTGCAGCAGGTGTTCTGTAGCAGAGCTGGGGGACTGGATCTGGGGAACAGAGGGAGAAGATAGGATCTTCGGACAGCTTATCCTACTTGGTTTACTGGAAGGCATGGTCTGTTGGTTAGCAGGGGGTGCCTGTTGGTGTTAGTGGCTGGGATAAAGGAATAAGGGGGGGAGGGGTTAGAAGGGAAAACCTGTGGGATCTGCAGGAGACTGGAGCAGGGAGTAGGGAAGGCTGCCATGGGTGTTCTGCTGCAGAGATGGGGCTGAGACTCAGGTATTGGATCTGGGGGAACAGGGGAGAAAAGAGCTCTTAAATTGTTTATAAACCTCAGAGTCCTTTTGATTCATGAAGTAGTTAATGCTTTAAAAATGGATCTAAAAAGATTTGTTTTCACACAAAAGTTGAAGTTTATCACTAGCATGCTCTCCCTGAAGAAAACACTAAGGAAATAGTGAACACACACACACACACACACACACACACACACACACATAAATGCATACACACAGATATACACATATATGTACACATGCACACATATACATGCACACACACCCACTTGAGCTGAGGAAAACCAGAAAAATGAGATGAATAACAAAATATCTATAGAGAGATATAAATAAGTAGACAACATAAAACAAGAGAACAAAGACAAAAATTCTTGAAATGCAAGGGGAATGAGGAAGTGGAACTGGGAGGTGGGGACTCAGGAGAAGCTAAAATGTTCCAGAAATCTTAAAGTCATTTTGACTATGTGGTAGTTTATGAAGAAGAGTGGAGACAACAATAACATTTTTCAAAGTTCCTTCCTTACTGCACTAATGTACCATGTGACATGACCCACGAAAATGGCCAGTTAAAAGTGCTGACTAATTTGGCCTCATCTTTTTCTGCAATTGCACAATAAAATTTGGAGTAAAGTTGCCTCCATATATTGTGAGCAGCAACCTATCTTGATTTGCAAGCAAATTGTAACCTAATCCAAGTGAGTACTGTGATAACTAAGTAACTGAAGCTCTGCAATCACACCAACCATACCTTCAGACAATCCAGTATAACAAATGCCACGCATTTTAGGATTACCATTACTGTGACAAAACTTTGTGACCAAACCGAGTTGGGGAGGAAAGGGTTTATTTGGCTTACACTTTGACATCACTGTTCATTGTTGAAGGAAGTTAGGATGGGAACTCAAATAGAAGGAAACTAGAGACAGGAGCTGATGTACAGGCCATAGAGGGGTGCTGCTTACTGGCTTGCTCCTCATGGCTTGCTCAGCCTGATTTCTTATAGAACCCAGGACCACCAGTCTAGGATGGCACCACCCACAATGGGTTGGGTTCTCCCCTATCAATCACTAATTAAGAAAATGCCCCACAGGCTTGCCTACAGTCTGATCTTATGGAGGCATTTTCTTAACTGAGGTTCCCTCCTCTCAGATGACAATAGCTTATGTCAAGTTGACACAAAACTAGCCAGCATACCACATTATGATCATATAAGGCAAATGTCAACTGTAACCAATCAGGATGTTTCTGTATGTCACTTCCTTTCATTGACTATAGAGTCTGTACATAGGGTAGGATGGGACATTATAAATCAACTTTCTTCAGGAATGCTGCTCAGTGATTCTCTTCCTTAGTCATTCTTAAGTTTAACTCACCTCAGATTTATCTTTAACAGTTAGTGTGCAGTTTAGGACAAAAGCGCTAAATAGGGTAAAGAAGAAACAATAAAAACTACAACGTGCAAATAAAGCAAATCACATCCATGAGGAAGGCTGAACTCATGAAACAGATCAAAAGTAACCAGTGGACATCTTAGTCATCCTTCAGAATTGAGTGTGGTTGTGTATACACCTTTGATCGCAGCACTCTCAGCCCTCAGGAGGCTGAGGGCAGGAGGATTGTTAGTTTGAGGGCAGCCTGGGTTACATAGACCCTGTCTCAAACAACAACAATAAACAATCTGTCCTGGTTGGCTTCTGTTGTTTTTTTTTTTGTTGTTGTTGTTTGTTTGTTTTTGGCAACTTGGTACAAGCTAGAGTTATTGGGGAAGAGAAACCTCCATTGAAAAAATGCCTCCATCAGATTGCCTGTAGGCAAGTCTGTGGGCAGCATTTTCTTGATTAATGATTGATGTTGAAAGATCCAGATCATTGGGAATGGTTCCACCCCTGGGCAGGTCATCATGGTGGATGGTATAAGAAAGCAAGCCATGGTCTTTCTGTAGCTGGGTCTGTGTTGATGTCCAAGTCTGTGCCACCACTGAAGGCCATTGGATGACCATGGTCTGTGCTGTAGCCTGAAGCCATGTTGATGTTATGGGCTGTGCTGCCACTGGGAACCATGGTGATGTCCAGGTCCATTCTGCTAAATAGGGTCATGTTTGGGTCCATGGTCTTTCTGCATCCAGTTCTGTGTTGATGTCTGTGACCCATGCTACCACTGAAGGTCACTGGATGTCTATGGTCTATGCTATAACTTGAAGCCATGTTGATGTTCATGGGCCATGCTGCCATTGGGGCCATGTTGATGTGGGTGGCCTGTGATGCCACCTGGGGCCATGATGATGTCCAGACCCATAATACTGCCAAGGGCCGTGTCTGGCTGTGTGGTCTTACTGTGGCCAGGTTGGTGTTCATGTCCATGGGTCATGTTGCCACCAAAGTCTGGGCAGATGTCTGAGGTCTATGCTGTGGTCTGAATCCATGTTGATGTCCCTGATGCCAGATGCATTATAGGGCCTTTTCTGGGTCCGTGGCCCTACAGCAACCGGGAGCCCCATTTGTAGTCTGTGCTGTCAACAGAAACTATGTGGAAGTCCATGCCCCATGCCCCTACGGAGCATAAAGAGCAAGTAAGCTACTTCGGCAGTGATATCAATGACTGCAGATGCACAGTTGAGAAAAAGGGACATGGAAGGCTTCTGTGACAATTCCTACCTTCACTACAACATCTCACTCCCCCCCCACACACACACAAAATAGTAGCAGCCTAAACAGCAAGCCATCGAAGAGAATTCTTAAAAACTGTGATAGGATGTTAAAGTATCTCTCTCCACAATAGATGGCTTTCAGTAGGGGTGCGAGGTGTGTGTGTGTGTGTGTGTGTGTGTGTGTGTGTGTGTGTGTGTGTAGGACTCAGTTCTATTTAAGGAGTAGGCCCCTGATAGCATATAGATAACGTAAATTGGACTTTTTTTTTTTTCCTGGAGTGGGTAGGTCACAAAGGTGGAGGGGTGGGGTGAACAACAAAGGATTAGGAAGTGAATGTGATAGGAGTGTATGATGTCATCTTCCCAAAGAATCAATGAAAATATTATGTTGAGAAAAAAAGAAAGGTGAGCAAGCCATGTGGAGTAAGCCAGTATGTAGCACTCCTCCATGGCCTCTACTTCAGTTCCTGCCTCCAGGTTCCTGCCTTGAGTTCTTACTCTAACTCTCCCTAATGATGGACTAAAACTGTAAGCTGAAATAAACCCTGTCCTCTCCAAAATGCTTTTGGGTACAGTGTTTTATCACAACAACAGAAATCAAACTTAGAACATGACTCAATCCTATAATTTTATTTTATTTTTTTAATTTTTAAAAAGATGCTTTAATTTATTCTTTTATGTGTATGAATGTTTTACCTGCATATATGTCTGTGTATCACATACATGCTTGGTATGTATGGAGATCAGAAGAGAGCATTGGATCCCTTGGACTGGAATTATAGATGGTTGTAAGCCAACCAAACCCAAGTCTTCTGTAAGAGTAACAAGTGCGTTTGGGTACTGAACCATCTCTCCAGTGCATATTCATATTTTCAGAACAGTAGAGATAAAAGAAAAATTATAAAGATTGTATAGAATTCCTATGTACCTTACATCAATTTTTCCTATTAACATCTTACAACAGTGTGGCATGTTTGTTATAATTAATGGACTGACACTGATAAATTTGATTAACTAAATACACATTTTATTTATCTTTCCTCAGCTTCTACCTAACGTTCTTTTTTATTTCAGTATCCCTTCTAAGACACAGCACTCCATTTAGTCACCGTGTCTCCTTAGGTTCCTCTTCTCTGAAGTTGTTTCTCATATTCTCCTTGTTTTTGATGACCTTGAAAATCATCAGAAGGCTTGTTTGGACCACACTTCCAGAAGCTTCCATCCATAGTTACTAAACTTCAGGGCTTCTGGACCTATATGGAGGCAGAACATCACAGTGGACAACATGTGCAGGAACAAGGTAGCTCACTTCAAAGTTAACAGGGGATAGGGGGAGGGGTTGGGAGAGAGGGAGGGAGTGGGAGAGGGAAGAGGAGAGTGAGAAGAAGGTGTAGTCCAGGGGTAAGGTGTATTCTTCAAAGTCATTCCCCCAGTGACCTTCTTCCTCCAACTGGGCCCTTCCTCCAAATAACCCATTCATAGATAAGCTCATCAATGGGTTAATTCTAATTCATCACAATAGCACCACTAGCTGGGGTCAGGCCTTTAGCACACAAGCCTCGAGTGGGATACTCCATATTCAAATCATAGCATAACTTTATATCTTGCAATTCTGTTGAACTCACTAATAGTTTTGAGTGTATGTTGCTTATTTATAGTTTGACTTCTTTTGCAATCTGGATGTATTTCTTTTTCTAGACTAGTTACTCAACTAGAACTTCTGGAACAATATTATGTGGCAAAGGTGAAAACAGGCATCGATGTCTTGCTCCTGATCTTTGGGGAAATCTTTCAGTCTTGTATTGCTTGTGGTTTTTCAAAATGCCTTTTATTAGATTGAAGGAAAGTCCTTCTATTCCTAGTTTACTATGAAAAAGTATTGGATTTTTGTAAAATGTTTTTCTGCATCTATTGGGGTAATCATGTGATCTACATTTATTATTATATGACATATTAAACACAGTGTATTACATCGATTAATTTTCCACTGCTAAGCCAACCTTGGATATCTGAGTAAATCTGATCTGGCCATGAAGTCCTGTTTGGCTTTTTTATATGCCATAGGATTTCAGCATTTTGTTAAGGATTTTTGTTATATTTTCATGTGATTTTCTTAAGCCTTTGCTTGGCTTTTGAATTAGGGTAATGAATCTTCCCTGTTATTTTGGGGAAGAGAATTTATAATATATTGTTGTGAATTTGATTCTTTTCGATATGCTTTTTATTAATTACATAGAATTGTTTCATTATGACATTCTTGCACATGTACATAATGTATCTCCATCACATTTGCCATCACTACTCTTTCCTGCCCCTTTCCCACTCCTGTTGGTCCTCTCCCTCTAGCTCTCCCTTACGCCCTCTAGTGGCCTAATGAGCTTCATTACAGTTTTTTACCAGGAGCATCCATGAAGACTTGCTTACAGGAGTGTGAGCGCCTTATCAGTGCCTACAGCACTGAAAAATAATGGATGCTCCCTCCTCCATCATTCAGAATTGATGGTCTCAGTCTTGTCAGGTAAAAACAGCTACTGTGAGTTCAAGAACACAGGAGATGTTTCATGCCCAGGATTCAGCATTCTACACCACTTTTCTTATTTTGTATCTAAAATTCTCTCTTTGTGAAATTTCCTGGTGCTTGGAGGGATGGTATAGAGGTTTAATTTATGACTGAGAATGTTGTGAGTTCAATTATGCATTTAGTAGATAGTAGAATTACCATCAGTGACAGTACTTGGTTCTCTCTCTCTCTCTTTCTTTTTCTGTTTGTGTGTGTGTAGTTTTGATTTATATCTCAAACACTTTCTTATATGCCTATTCAAGTTTTCTCTCTTCTTTGGTACTTTGCCTCTTTCTAGAAAAGTGTTCACTTCATCCACATTATATAATTCGTTGTGTGTGGTTGTTTATAACCTCTTTTACAAATCTTCTTTTAAAAATAGGGTTATTTTAGTTTCTTTTTGAAAACAATTTATTTATTTTTTATTTTATGTGCATTGGTATTTCCCTGCATGTATGTCTGTGTGAGGGTGTCAAAATCATGCCTTAAACTCTGTCATCACTTAGCTTAAGAACTAACAGGGAGGAACAGGAGCCAGTCTTGTTTTTATTTTGTTCTTTTGAGACAGGGTTTCTCTGTGTGGCCCTGGATAGTCTAGAACTTGCTGTATAGACCAGGCTGGCCTCAAATGTATAGATCCTCCTGTCTCTGACTTCTGAAAAGTTTTTTTTTAAATTTTTTATGAGCATTTAGTGTTTTGCCTGCATGTATGTCTGTGTGAGGGTATCAGGTCCCCTGGAACTGGAGATACAGACAGTTGTGAGTTGCCATGTGGATGCTGGGAATTGAACCCGGGTCCTCTGGAAGAGCAGGCGGTGCTCTTAACCACTGAACCATCTCTCCAACCCCCTTAATGTCTTACTTTAGCAGTTTGAATTCTCTTTTTCTTGGTCAATCTAACTAGAAGTTTTCAATTTTGTTGATCTTTTTGAAGAACTTTTACTCTAATTGATTTTCTCTATTGTTTTTCTATTCTTAATTATCTTAACTTACTATTTATTATTATTTCCTTCTTCCTAGTTGTTTTGGTTCTAATCTTTTCTCTTCAAAGGTTAGATTATAGATTTAATTTTTTCTGTATGTGTAGGTACATAGTATGTTGCTTGTGCATGGTGTATGTACTTATTAGTGTTGGTGTATGCAGATGTGTGTGCACAAGCACACGGAGGCCAGGGGTTGGTGTCAAGTGTCTTCCTTGATCTCTTTACATCTTTGTTTTTTGAGACAGAATCTCTCCCTGAACCTGAAGATCATTCAGTCAGCTAGACTGGTTGGCCAATGTGCATCACGGATCCTCCTCTCTCCACTTCCCCTCTATCCATCTCAGGGTAACAAGTACATGGTACTGTACCTAAGTTTTTATGTGACTTCTGGAGATCTGAACTCAGGTCTGCCTTCTTGTGGGGCAGGCACTTTACTGAGTAAGTCTTCTCTCTAGCCCCAATTTTTTTTTCAGAATTGTAGATGTTAACTTTCATTGTGATTTGTACATTGTGAATTCATTCAATTCCAAGTATTTTCTGTTTTTTTCTTTATTCTGTAGTGTGCTGGTCTTTTCACACAAGTTTGGATCTATCAAATTTCTTTCAACTATTTATTTCTAATTTGATTCTGCAATATAAGAAAAATACTTGGTATGCATTCAGTCTTTTCAAGTTTACCAAGACTCTATCCTGAAGAATGTTCCATGTCCACTACAGAGGTCTGAGTGTCCTACTTTCACTGGATGATGTTCTATAGATCCTTGTTGAGTCTAATTGGCTTATGATATCTTCTATTGCTTGTGTGTCTTTTGTTTAGTTGTTCTGTATGTTATTGAAGATGGGATACTGGTACTTCTAACAAAGACTGTAGAGCTACCTATTTATTCCATCAATCATCTTTTTTGGATTCTTGTATTTTGTAGTTCTGTTGTTGGTTATGTGGAGGTCATGATAGTTTTATCTTGTTGGTAAATTTACTCTTAATATTACAAAATATTTCCCTGCATTTTTCTGAAGTTCTAGTTTGCTAGAACTAATAAATTATAGTTATAAACATTCTGGCTCTTTCTGGTTATTGTTTTCAGGAGACTGGCTGAGTAGACTTAGGAGCAGAGTATTTCAGAGTTAGTCGTATTTGTATCTATAGAATAAAGTATCTTTGAGGTGGAACTCAAACCCAGACATAGCAAATTAATACCTGCCCTTTCACTGTTGCATATATGATTCACACACATCCATGAAGGTCATTTTTAGTATGCTTTGAGGTCAAGTAGAGGATTTTGTACTTGTATCATTTTGGTTTTTGGATTTTGTAACATTTTGGTTTCAGATTTTAGATTAGAGATGCTAACTCTACATATCTCTCTATGTCTCTCAACGCATTTATATCTTTTAATGGAAAGTGAATTTTGTGTAGCATATGGTTGAATCATATTTTTAACCCCTTCTGTTGGTCTCTACCTTTATTACATCTATTTTTACTGTAATTACTGATAAAGGAGAATTTATGTCTGATGGTCTCTTATTTCTACTGTATATACCATGTTTTTAAAAAAGAAATATTTATGTGCACGAGTATGTATGTGCATCATGTGCATGTCTGCTATCCATAGAAGCTAAAAGAGGGCATTGGATCCCTTGGGACTGGAGTTACTGCTTATTGTGAGTCACCACCTGGGTGCTAGGAACTGGAGCTGGTCCTCTGCAAGAGCAGCTACTGTTCTTACCACTGAGACAGTTCCCTAGCCCCTCTTAGCTTTCTTCAGCTCATGTGGAAGCCTATTCCTGCCTGAACTGTAGCCTCTCTGGCTTTATGGAGACGTCTCTTCAACTTTTTGTTTCAAGTTTTTGGTTAGTCTACTGTTCATTCCACATGTTATTCATAGCCCAAAGCATCCAGGATTTTAAATTATTTGACAAATTCATTCCAGAGAAAAGGGTTTGCATGGACATGATTCTAATGAAGTTACATAAATGCAAGCCAAAGAGCCACCAAAATGGTCAAATGACTTCTCTTTGATAATGAATCTTTGAGACAGTGTTTCAGCTCCATTCTGTCCCTTCTCACATCTGGAATGCTACTATTATTTCATGGGACTTCCAGAGTGGGATGGGGGAATGGGAAAAAGTAGCTGAAATGCACAAGGTGGCTTGATCACTAAACTCAGACTTGCCCCTTGTTTTTGCTAAATTCTCCCAAATTTTCTATGAACCCTAAGTTAACTTCCAGAGGTCTGGAAGAGCTGACTTTAAACATTTCTTTCCCATTACATGTTTGGAGAGACAGTTTTATGGGGTCCTCTATCTGATGTTTCTGCTGATGTTTCAACCTTGACACTTTGTATTGTTAAATATTCTGAAGAGGCCCTTCACCAAGCTGTGTCACCAGTGATTTGACTGAAGCATGTTCTGGGGAAGGACACCATGGAGATGGAGTGCCTTTCCCCTTACAAAACATCACCTGCACTTCCCACACGCACAGTCATCTCAATCAGTGGGTGACAGAGCACTTGTACCACCTACTGAAAGTTACTCTCTGCCCCCTCCTTTCCGTGCTCTACTCTGAGGAAAGAAGTCACAAGACATGGCTACTCTTGAGAAGTGTGAAGTTAGGGTCACATCATTGTGGGTGGAGTTGCTGTGTAAATGATTTGGAATTTTGTGTGTAAATAGATTTATCTATTTCACCCCATGTTTAATTCAAGGGTTTCTGTACAAACATGAGTTTGTGGCTCGATTCTATACTTTGGGCTGTAGCTTTGTTTCAGGCAGCTTTACATCACTGCGACAAATAAACAACCTAAAAGGAAGATGTGTTCTGACTCCTGGTTTCAAGGTTTCAGACCATTGTAGACAGATTTTTCTTTGGGCTGCCAGCTCATAATAACATGACACTGAGACTTATTATTAATTATGAAAGCTTGGCCTATAGCTTAGGCTTGTCCCACTAAATCTCATAACTTAAATTAACCCATTTCTATCCATCTACGTGTTGCCACATGGCTCGTGGCTTTTACCTCTCCTCCTGCATGTCTTGCTCCCTCTTGTGTCCAGATGGCAACTCTACCTTTCTTTTTTCCCAGACCTCTTTCTGTCCAGAAAGTCCTGCCTATACCTCATGCCTAGCTATTGGCCATTTAGCTTTTTATTAAACCAATCCCAGTGACACATCTTCACATAGTGTAAAGGAATATTCACAACAGTCCATGGTCACTTGGCTCCATCAGTGTGGGCCTCTGACAGCACAAAACATCATAGTCCCTGAAAGTGGCAGAGGTTTCCCAGCTCAGGGCATTCAGAAAGAGAAAGAGAGAGAAGGGGCCTGGGGTCCCAACATCCCCTACAAGGACAGACTCCAGTGACTCACTTCCTCCCTAGGTCTAGTGATCCTGTTATCTTCCAGGAGCCATCCCAGATCCAGATTAGAATAACCCTACACTGCTGTATCTCCTCTGCTGCTCAAATCATTCAGGGTTGATCAGCAGGTGTTCTCCAAGTTGGCTCCAGTGCACCTTTGAGAAAGATTTAAGAAAGAAAGAAGAAAAGAAAGAGAGAGAGAAAGAAGCAAAGAGAGAGAGAGAGAGAGAAAGGAAGAAGGAAAGAGAGAGAGAGAGAGAGAGAGAGAGATGAAGAAGAATTTGATCATATGTGCTTGACCTGGTAACTGCAAACAAATGTTCAGGTCATTCAAGTGTAAAAGACATTTTTTCCTATATTTTCATAAAAACTGGAGTTAGCCATGGAGAAAAATTTTAATTCTTAAAGAAAAAAGACAAAAACACTTCAAAAGCAAAGCACTCAGCATTTAAAATTAAGAAAAGTGAGCAGATAAACTAAGTAACTAAGAAGAGGGAATTAATAAGATGAAAGTTGAAATAGTGAAACAAAAAATGAAAAAAGATAATTGCAGAAATTGGTTCCTTTGAAAACTGCTGTAGCTTTCAAGCCTAATTAAGGCAATAAAGAACAAAAATAGGCAACATTTGGCATGAGCAAGGGGCTATATACATTTGAAAAATTACAAATAAGAATTGTGTGTAACTCTGTGACATTCAGATTTAGAGCCTTAAGGAAATAGGGAATTTTTAGAAAAACAAAATTACTAAATATAACTCAGGAGTTGGAATAGTTGGCTGAACAAAGACTGTAGGAGAATCTAAAATTTTATTTAAATTCTATCCTGGTGAGCTCCGTATGGTTGAGATGAGTTTATTCCATAGAGAATAAATTAATCTCTTAAACATTATTTATTCATGTTGTGTGTATGTATCCACGTGTGAGTGTGTACTTGCATGTGTGTGTGGGGGTGTACATACCTGTATGTGCAGTGGCCAGAGGAGGTCTTCTATCACTATTCCTTGGAGGCAGAGTCTCTTCCTGAGCTTGGAGCTCACATTTTTCTCAGCTAGTCTGGAAGCTAGCATACCTCAGTGATCCTCTGTGTCTGCTCCTCTTGAATCAGGAGCTACAGCATGTGTAAGATGCCTACCAAATTTTAACTGCTAGAGCCATCTCTCTATCCTCAAGAATAAATTAGGATGGTGTGTGGTAGACATTTCAGGCCATGGAAAATACAAACCTTCACATTCACTTTATAAAGTGAAAATTTTGTGTAAAATTTGCTTTAAACAAATGTTACTTATGAATAAAGAAGCATTTTTAGACTTTTCCCCACTATGTTTAAATTTTATATCAAAGCAATAACTATGATTTATTCAAGGAATGAAAGATCAACATTGTTATATATCAGTATAATTTATAACAATAATGAAATAAAGGAGAGAGTCATATTATTAGGTAGAAAAAATATTTAATATAATTTAGTAGCTGTTAAAATTGTGAATAAAATGGCAGTAAGAGAAAATAGAATTATGATGACAAATAATAGTTCAAAGGTGCAAACAGCAAAAGTGAATTTAAATAGCAAATAAACAAATTTCAGTCAATCTAATGATAGCTAGAGAACAACCCGTACAGCCAGTGTTTAATATTGAGTCTTTAAAAGTGAGCATAAAAACTGGGCTTGCTGGCACATGTCTGTAATCCCTGCACTTGGGAGGTAGAGTTCAAGGCCATCTTTGGCTACACAGCATGTTTGAAGCCAGTGTTGGCTGCATGCGACCCTATCTCAAAATAGAGAGAGAGAGAAAGAGAGAGAGAGAGAGAGAGAGAGAGAGAGAGAGAGAAAAGAAAAAAGTGACAACAGATACAAAACATGAAACAAAGCATGTAAATATTGAGGGGAAAATTAACAACTGTATTATTGAAGGTTATTTGTAAACTTAGAGAATCAAAAAGTTAGAAATTAAAGTTAGAATTAAAAATTGTTTTTTAAAGAAACTGAAAATTTGGAGAGGTATAGAAAAATGAATTATACCACTCTAGAAATCATTCCATCAAAATATGCAGACATTATTTATAAAAAGCAAGTTATACAGTGTTTAAAATAAAATATACATTTAAAGCTGCAGGAGCTATTTGATGACAATTATAAAACTGTACTGATATTAGAAATATCTTCCAGAGAAACTTATCCTTAAATGGGAACTCATTTTAAGTCAGCTCTTCCTAAATGAATATATGGAAATTATGCAATTTCTAAATACAGACACTTTGTGGAACCACAAAAAGAATCTCATAATATATGTTAAAGAATAAGTCTCTAGGAATGACCTAGAAAACCATAAAGAATACTGGTGATGGAGAATTTTCCTTTTAAGATTATGTTTGTATGGGTAGACCAGATGTCTCACTGGGTAAAGGTTCTTGCCTCCAGTCCTGATGACCTAAGTTTTGCCTATGGAGCTCACATGGTGGAAGGAGAGAAGGACTCTTGAAGGTTGTCCTCTGTCCTTCTCATGAGCACTGTGGATCATGCATGAATGAACACACACACACACACACACAAAAAAAAAAAAAAAAAAAAACCAAACTAATATTATGAAGTGAAATCACTGTAAATCTGTGCCACACTTGAAGACTAGAGAAATAGAAAAGAGACTTCAAAGATTTGTGTTTGAAAACATGACATAGGACAAAAATGGTTAATTATATGGGGGACAAAGATGATGGCCAATTTAATAAATGTGCTAGAATAATACACATATAGCTGTATCAATTCTTATACTCCTTTCAAAAATAAGTTTCTCACAGACTCCTCCACGTTTCTAGTTATAATAGGACAGAGCCATGTTAGATAGCACATGACTGTGGTTTAAGTGTGTCCTCCAGTATTTCATGTCCTGGAAGCCCAGTCTGTACTGGCTTACAATGGGAGGATGTGAGACCTTTAACAGATGACCTTTGGTGGAAGACAATTAAGTCATTGGAGGCACTACTCTTGAAAGGCATTATTACAGTTACTCTGAGACCCCAGGTAGTCCCCACAAAGGAGGGTGCTATAAAAAGAGTGAGCTTGACCCTTGAACTGCTCCGGCTTCCCCTCTCGGTGTCTGATCTCTCTATACAAGCCCTTCTGTAATGATGCCATCTTCCATGTTGTGATACAACCGGAGGGACTGTGAAATCCATGGGACTGATGGTCCTCATACTGAGCTAAGGAAAGCTCTTTTCTTTATAAAGTATCTGGCCTCAGGAATTTTACAACAGGTAACAGACAAAGGCAGTGCCTTCTAGGGCAGAAAGCAAACACAAGACCTAAGAGCTTGAGGCAGCAGAGAGTGAGAGAGACTCGCCTGAAGCAGCCGCTTACTTGCAGGAAGGGGAATGAGGGGATCTACAAGAGCAGAGCATGTGGCCAAACCTGCCTTCATTCCAGCCTAGGGAACAAGAAAACTGAATTTGGACTACTAAGCACACTGAAGAGGATGTGGGAGGGGGTATGTGTGGCCATGCTTGGCTTCCAAATTGTTAGTATGCAGAACACTCAAAGCAGCACCAATGGAAACTTAGATTTGGGCTCGGTGAGGGTGAGGCTGCGTCTCCAGAAGCAGTGATTAGAGTTTCAATACAGTCACAAAAGGATCTGCAAGAACAAAGGGAAAAACACTTCTGCTGTTCAGCAGAATCTACAATTGTTACTATAACTTTCATAATAGAATTGTTACTATAACTTCTGAATCCCGTCCAAAATTATCTAACGTACAAAGAACTAAGAGGTGGCTGGGTATGGTGATGTAGGCCTATGAAACTAGCACTTGGAATCTGAAGCCAAAAGATCATAAATTCAAGAACAGTTTGTTCTGGGTAGTTTATTCATTATATTCTTCATGTCAGCCTGTTCATTATAGGAATACCTTTACTCAAAAACAATCAAATAGCCACCCCAAAACAATCACAAAAGAACTAAGACAACAGATCACATTTTCAAGAAACTGTGACTATTCTATGGTAATAATTTTGTCTTTAATGAGATAAGACAAAACAGGTTGTCAATGAATGAAAGTCTCAGACAGACAAGGAAATATCACCATAAAAATAGGAATTTTCTAGGATTGAAAAACAAAATATTTAGAATTCAGTGATTAGATTTAAAAAACTAAGCAGATGTGGCAGGAGAAAATAAAGAAGTTGAATGATAAAATTGAGTGGTAAAATTGAGAAATAAGAACATTGGGAAGGCAAACAGTTTGATTGCATGTTTTACGTATTTGCTTGCATTTATTTGGTGTGTGTGTGTGTGTGTGTGTGTGTGTGTGTGTGTGTGTGTGTGACAGTTCATGTTTGGAAATCAGAAGACAACTTGTGGATGGGAGTCAGTTCTGTTTCCACCATGTAAGTTCCAGGGATGGAATTCAGGTCATCAGGCTTGGGAACAAGAGCCTTTACCTGCTGAGCTGTCTTGCTGGCCCTGTATGTTTTATTTTTAAATATTGTCCGCGTACTGCATTTTGGTCAATCTTCTTGGGCTACTCAGAATGCAATCATGATGCTTCTGTTCCATAGCTTTATTATCATTGTCATTTCTGGGTCAGTTTGATTGACTTTCCTCATTATGGGTTGTACATGTCCTACTTTGCTCACTTCATAATTTTTGCATATTTGCCAAGTTTTGTCAAAATTTCCTCGTGGATCCTTTACATATTTCCACATATACTTGAGCCACACTTGGGCGTGCAGTTCTGTTCCTTGGAAACAATTTGATCCTGTCAGGTCTGATTTAAAGTTTGATAATGAAGCAACAGGGCAATGTCTGTTTTAGGGTAAAATTTTCTCTTCTACTAGGCCAAACTCTTTTGAGTGTTCTCCACATCCTTAGGATTCTGAGGATTTTCCACTCCAGATAGTGAGAGCAGGCATTATTCTGCTCCTCTGTAGGGCTCTTCTTTATAATCCTTTGCTGGCTCTCACACCGGAGCAGCGCTGGCAGGCGCTCTGGCAGCTCTCGACTTCCCTTGCTCACAGCTCTCTCCCCTGTAGCATGTTGCCCAGTGATTCCAAGCCCCAACTCCCGCCCACAACTTCTGGAACATAGCATAGCATAGGGTGAGAACTGTACCCTTCCTGGGTTGCCCCTGTGTGTCCAGTGAGAAGTTCTCTCCAGACCATACACAGGTGCTCTAAGGCTCCTCCTACTTGTAGCCTGTCTTCCAGGGATCACTATCCTTAACCCAGAGGCCACCATCTTGAGACTTTCCCACAATGCTTTGTCCCAGTTGCTAGTTGTTTCAGGCAAGAAGGCAAATCTGTTCCCTGCCACCCTCTCACTAACACATGCCCCTAATTCCGAGCTCTGCCACCCAGGCACTCTGAGAACCCATTTTCCATCTTCTGTTGGAAAACAGTGGACCTAGTAGCTGATATAATCTTGAAAAGCATGAGTAATCTTGGAATACTCATACTATCTGATTTGAAGACTTGCTATAAAAACTATGGCAACCTCCGGTGGCAGTGGTACATGCCTTTAATCCCAGCACACAGGAGGCAGAGGCAGGAGGATCTCTGTGAGTTTGAGGAACAGAGTGAGTTCCAGGAAAGGTGCCAAAGCTACACAGAGAAACCCTGTCTCAAAAAACAAAAAAACAAAAAAAAAACAAACCCAAACAAACAAATAACAACAAAACCAAAAACCAAAAACCAAACAAACAAACAAAAAACTATAGCAACCAAGATTGTCATAAAGATGACCATATGACCAACAGAATGGGATAAAGTTCAGGACAGTCCACATGTGTTTGTGTGGTCAGTTGAGTGTCAAGACAGCTGAGAAGGGATCATTTTTTTCAAATGGTAGTGGAGCAATTGTATATTCACATGTAAAAATACAAACTAACACCCTTGCCCACACTATACAAAATTAACTCCAAGTGAATCTCCACATAAGAACTTAAATTATAAAACTTCTGGAGAAAAACATACATCTTTTGTGAAAAGGATACAAAAAGCATAAAATGTAAATTAAAATGGAAAAACACGGACTTTATTCAAGTTAAATGCTTTTGAATTAAAGAAAAAAAAAACCCACAGGTGAATAGACAGGCAGTCTATAGAGTAGGAGAAAAGTTTGGGAAAGCATGCATCAGACAATGGACCTGAACCTAGAAAATGCAAAGAACTATAACTGAAAAATAAAATAATTACTCAACAAAATTTGAAGAATGTGCTTGGTAAAACAAGGGCCAGATTTGTAAACAGATATTGTACAAGTGAAGATATACAGATAACCAAAAAGCATATGAAAGAATTCTTCACATCGATATTCATCACAGAAACACCAGTTAAAACTTACATCCTGTTTCATTGATAAGGACTGACAACACCCAACACCACTGAGGATGCTCGAAGGACCCTGAGTCCAGCTGCAGAGGTACTTGCACATCCTTGTTCATTGCCATTCTATTCATAATAGCTGGGAAACAGAGCCAGCCTACCTACACAAAATTGTCAAACAAATTAATTTTAGAAAGAATAGTAAGAAAAGAAAAGAATATGGTAGTGATTCTTGCTATGTGATCCAGAAATTCCATTCCTAGGTATTTACTCAAGAGAAATCAAAATATTTCCATAAAGACATACACACAATACTTTATAGTGGGGTACTTTGTAATTATCAAACAGCGGTGAACAGAAAAGCTAATCATGGTTTATCTGTTCTGTGGAATTCTCGACTTCAACAAGAAACAAAGATGGTGAACGCATTCTACATCACGTTTGAGTCTCAAAAACATTGTAAGTGAAAAATTCAACATGTACAACCATATTGAGTGATCCTTTACATGAAATTCTAGAAAATGGCAAAACCATAGTAGCAGAATGCAGAGCAGTGGTCACCTGGATTGAGTGTTGGGGGTATGAGGGAGGGGGAACATTTGATTTGGAGCTGTTCCATAGTGACTATGGTTACTTGATCCTACACAATAATTACAATGTATCACACAGTATACTTAAAATAAGGATATTTTATTTTACATAAATAATACCTTAATTTTAAAAAGGGAAAGTAAGTTTCATATTACCAAGGTGCTCAAGTTTGAAAAAAACAAAACAAAACAAAACAACAAACTCAAGAAAATCTTGCAATTTAAGAAACAGGGAGAAATTCTTAGCTAAAATAAAAATACAGTGTTATAATTGTAATTCCAAGTACTTGTGAGTTCAAGGCCTACTGGAGCAACTTCACAATAACCTATCTCAAAATAAGAAGTAAAAAGGAGGCCTGGGGATATAGCTTAGGGGTAGAGTGTTTGCTGAGTATTTACAGTGCCTTAGGCTCAGTCTCCAGTGTGGGGTGGGGGAGGGATATGGAAGAAATGATATTTCTTTCTTTTTTTTAATTCTGAGACAGGGTTTCTCTGTGTAGATTTAGAGCCTTTCCTGGAACTCACTTTGTAGCCCAGGCTGGCCTCGAACTGACAGAGATCTGCCTGCCTCTGCCTCCTGAGTGCTGGGATTAAAGGCGTGTACCACCACCGCCTGGCACAATAATAATGTTCTTATGTGACTAAGAAGGCAATTAAAATTAAAAGAAAGAACATCAAGAAAAAAATCATGTAGTATAAATGACACATAGAGGTAAGTAATCCGTATATTCAAAATCCTTGTCCAAACTGACAAAAGCAAATCCAGATGGCTTAAGGGATATGAAAAGATGGTTAACGTCAGAAGGATCCAGGGTCAATGGGCAGTGATGTCCCAGTTTACACTTACTAGGAAAAGCTGTAGCACTTTGTACTCCGAGGACCATAAAGAAGGCAACACACACACATCCTGATGGAAGTGTTTCATGTCGTGGTCCTTGGCAGAAATAATCTAACATCTATGAAAAATAAAATTGCATAGTATGTATCATTTAACCTTACTAGGTCCCTACTGAGAATGTCAACGGAAATCAAAATAGACATATCGACAATGAAATGTTTGTTGCTGGGCTGTGTCTAATGGCACAAAACTAGATCACAGTGGGTGTCTATCAAGAGACAAATACCCACTAAATTCTACTACACACATACAGCGTTCCATTGAGCCATCAGTAAAACGAATGATTTGGAGCTACCAGTGGGTGGCTTTGTCTGCCACTTACTATGGAGCAAGACATTAAGATGTAAAACAGTCTATTTGTTTTATAAAACAAAGTAAAATCAAACTGCATGTACACATTTCTAATCGAATGGCAGTATGAGCATTAGGGCAAAACACAGAAAGCTGGGACCAGGTCATTAACCCTTCTCTGAAGGCGGTTACACCATCAGTATTGATGACTGCGTGGGTGCTGGTGGACCCAAGCAACAAACGAGCAAGACAAGCAGTAAGTCCCAAATGGAAAAGCTGGTCTCTGTCCACACATGCATTGTGATGTGACAGTTAGGTCCCAGCGCACAGCTGTGGGTGTGTGTCATGATAAACAACTCAAAATCAAGTGCTTATGAACCCAGGGTGTTTCTGGCAGCACCCTGATATGTTGCTTTCCTTGACTGCACCACAGCCTTGGTTCTGAACACACACCACGAACACCCTGCTGGCATTGCTGCCATTCAGTGAGGAAGAACACCGCTGGAAACATCTGGCTCAGATTCCAGACTAGTGTCTGCTAGGGATTTCAGTGGCTTTACAGTATGCACAACCATTCTGCTCTTTCAGACATCTAACAGTTTAATTATGGGAAAATGCTCTTAATATCTCCCTACTGTCGTTTCTCAGCATGTAAGTATCAAAGCAACCCATAGCACATTAGACTACTTATTTGAAGAAAAAAAAAAAAAAAACCAAAAAACTGCTATATAGTTGCTTACTTAAACTCCATTAAAAAAGAACTCATCAAATGAATGTTGGCTTGAGGTTAGGTCAGAATTTCCAGCAGTGTCTGAAATACCTAACCATATTTCTGCCATTTTGTACTGTGTATTTATGTGAAGGGGTGCCCCCAGTCATTTCCCAAAACACTTATCAACTCTAAAAACCCCGAAGCTGCCCAGCTTCCTAGAGCTTCCAAAGTTCAGGTGAAATTTAACTTGTTTTTGTTTCTAAGAAAGCCTAGAATGATGTGTATACCAAATAATTGTTTTAAAACAAATTTCTTTGGGATTTATTATCAGTAAATATTCAGGTACTTGTATATCTGGGATCATGCAAAGATTTCTCAGATGGAAAAGGGTCACAATTAGGAAGAACTTAGGAAGCCTTGAGTGAGGTTACTCTATTCATAAACTACCCAGTGTCTCCATATTAATAATCAAAAAATCATTTCTTGCTCATGCAAAATGTGAGGATCTGAGAGACTTCTTCGGCAAATGTTCTCATTGAACTAGCTAAAATTTCCATTTGGATGTTATGGAATCTCCCTACTAATGTGTTTTCATGATTGCTACCATGGAGAGGTACGTCCGGGGGTGGGAGGCGGGGATAGAACCAGACTACCACAAATACAGGTTTTTCTTCAGAAATAGATGCCCCCTTTTCTTTTTCTTTTATCTTTCTTTTTTATTTTGTATTGTTTTTTGAGATAGAGTTTCTCTGTATAGCCCTGGCTGTCCTGAAATTAGCTCTGTAGACCAGACTGGCTTTGAACTCACAGAGATCCACCTGCCTCTGCCTCCCAAATGCTGGGATTACAGGTATGCATCACCACACCCTGCCTTTTTTCTTTTTCATAAATCAAGGCACATGGCATAAATAAGTCCAGGGATTAAGAAGAAGGCAACAATATGCTGGTGAATAGCAAGGCACTAGATTTAATATATTTTTATGTATAAGATATAATATAATATTTTGGAGCATACACTAGTCTATGTATTATATATGCAATATATAATACACAGCCTTGGTTTTGTTACATAAAGATGTAGAATATATGCATTTTAACACTATTCTAAAGCAAGTATGATTTAGATGACTTTTTGTTGTTTAATTTTTCTGTTGTTTTGACGATTTTTTTCTTTTTTGAGACATGATTACACTAAATAGCCCAGGCTGGTATTGGAATTAGAATCCTCCTGCCTCAAGTTCCTAAGTGCTCATATTCAAGATGGTGACACTAGCCCAGTGTTGCTAAAGAATAAAAGTAATTTTAAATAAAATTATAAGAAATGAATGATAGAAGTTCATTCAGTTACACCAACCCCAGCAGCTTGGGTAGGATTGCAAGGGCTGATAAAAATGTGGGGGAGAGTCTCTCCTGAGATCCTAGGGCAAAGGCAAATATGTCTCCTTCTGAAACATAATCATGTTGATGATACCAAAAGTAACTTCAGTTCTCTTTTGTCTCAGCAGTCCAACATAAGAACTCATCCTTGAAGCCCGACAGATGTGAATTGATCACTCCTTCACAGCACAATGGCGAGGCTAAAGCGGGCACACCAGGGACGAGTCATCAGCACATGCTAACGGCACAACACAAGGGCATCCAAGAGATGAGAACTTTTAAATTTGTTTCCACATTTAAAAAAGTTCATAGTATGTTATGACTATTGGTAATGTAACAAATACTCCTATTAATAGTGGGCCCAGGGCTCCCTGGATGGTTTGTCTTTGGCCTACAGCTATGTGACCTGGGGTGGAATACCTGGGCTGGAATACCCTAGTCCAATCTGACGTCTTTGCTTTCCAGAAGTCTCTTCTTCCAGGTTTTCTTGGGCTTCCTCACAGCGTGGTGGTGCCAGGGTAGTCCTACTTCCATTACAGGAGGAAGCTGCTGATGAGCAGGAAGTGGGAGTGGCCAAACTAGTGACGATTTGTGATGGAATTAGCTTAGTAGTATGCCTGCATAGTCTGCATATTGAAGCAATCTAAAAGCCTGCTCTAACTCAGTGAGATAGACAATACTTCCTGTTAGGGAGTGGGAAGGACAGGGAGAGATCATAGGTTAGGGGGCGTGTCATAGTCACCGTTCCATTTCGGTCTGTGCTGTATTATAGGACTCAACCTATATAAATATTCATGCTTTTTATATTTAAAATTCAGAAAAGAATTGTAATAAAACTGTTTTTATAGGACCTAGATCTTCAGGATACCTTTTATTTTAGTTTCAGTGTTCGATTTATATATTTATTTTTTTAACATAGTGAACACAAATTACTTTAGTAATCAGGAACAGTTTTTAAAACCATGATTGTTATATTGAAAACAAATCCTTTAAAATGGTATTTTTCACCAAATTTGCAGTGCCCACAGCACACGTTTAAATGGCTATTTTTCCCTCTGTGGGAAATTTCATGAGGAGACTCTACATTTAAGTTTCCAGATTTGCAGATGGAGTGGGAGGGATGGATGGCTTCTGTGTAAATCTGAATTTGAGTAGTGAATTTAAATAAGACACCATTGTTCAGGCTGGTGCAGCCCAGTTCCACCCAGATGAGAGACTGCGGCACGAGGCAGAGCCGGTAGAGCCTGGCCATCTCCTCCTGCACACGATGTTACATTAGAAACAAAACCGAAAACTGATGCAGACCCAAATCTTCCAAGAGGAAGGTCTGAGGGAGTAAGCGCCCTTTGCTGCAGTGGAAAGATGATCGCAGGCTTTTTAGTCATCTGTGTGATACTCGCTATTTTCAGCAACATCATTCTTGTAGCTGTCAGTTATCAGAATATCAAAAAATAGAAGTGTGTATCCGAAGATTTTCCAGTGCTTTCACCCATCTTCTCAGACATACCCAGAAGTCATATGCTGGAATTACGTTGACACAATCATCCCCATGGAAACAGAGCCTGGTGTCATAAACATGGCATTATGACTTCTCAGCAGGAGGATACAGATGGAATTTTGGCACTCAATGTGTAAGGTTTATTCAAAAACACAAATGTCTTGGAGAATAATACCAAGGGTGGGGAGAGAGAGGAGAGAAAAAGCGTGAATTTTTTCCTATAAAATACATGTTTAAAAAGATGGTTCCTGAGGATTTGCTCACCTCTGGCAGACTCAACTTCATTCTTTTTCTTGTGCATTACTGTGCTTGGCATGGCATGCTTCCATCCTGGTCTTGTCTGCCCAGAGTGCATTTTAGAAGGAGAAACCTTGAGACCTACAGAAGCAAACGGACTTGTCCAAATCACATCCATCAGTGTCCCTACCAAAGCCTTCGCCTGATTCTCAAGCCATGTTTTTCTTTTTTCTGTCTCAGTTATATTTTGACAACATAATGTGTGATCAGTTAGAACATTGATTGGGCTGTCTGATATCGTTTAGGTATGATTTGAGTGTGTCCCTCAGTGGTTTTGCATGCTATGAGTATGGTCTTCAGTGTGGTGGTAATTGGGGGGTGGTGGGAGTTGGTAGCACCTTTAATAGGCAGAGTCTAGCAGGAGGTAGTTAGGTCATTGGGAAGATCTCCCTCAGAAGAGATCGCTAGATTTGGATAATTTTTTCAGGACCCTGGTTAGCTCCCGTGAGGGTTCCCTGTCCTAAAACAGTAAGCTTGAAGCTTAACTCTCTGACTTCCTCACCAAGTAATCTGCATTTGGTCCACCATCATGCTGCATTCCAACATGAGACACTCACCAGAAGCCAAGCAGATAGATACCCTGATCTTGGACTTTCAACCTCAAAAATTGAGCTAAATAAATCTCTTCATCATTTTTAAAAAAAAGTATTAAACTCTTTTTTTTTTGTAGTAACAAGAAAGGGACTGAGATGCTGTTATATTGAGATCTTTCTCTGTACCTATCAAAAGTATTTTAAATAGGACAGAATTCCTGCCCCTCATAGTAGGCTATTTTTCTGCTAGCTCTATAGTGTTACCCTTACCCACTAGTCAGTCCCCCACCACATTTACACTGTAGATGGAGTAAGCAGAGGGCACACACCCCACACACACACCACACACACACACACACACACACACACACACACACACACACACACACACACACACACCACTTTCCAGAGCACAATCTGAAAGCTCCTCATGTTTACATCCTCTTGGTCAAGACTTGGTCATCTATCTGGTTTCAGAGGAATCTGGTTAGTCCCATCTTCAGCTAAAAGTGGGAGAACAGGAGACCAAATCTGGCTAACTATACATCTTCCTCAGAGCAATGTTTTTATAGGCTCTCAACTTCTTTCCAGTCACACCTGTGGTGGCTGAAGACTGGCTACAGTATTTATTTACTCAAGAGTATTTAAAACTGCAATGATTCTAATAATGGAGACTGTTGAATCCCCAGTGACCTTGAACACTGAGACTTGAAACCATGTCAGAATTGAGTTGCCCATTAGAATATGTATTAGGATTTGAACAGAGACTCTCCAATACTATGACTGTAAGAATAAATGATTTTTTTTTCTTTTTCGAGACAGGGGCTCTCTGTGCATCTCTGGCTGTCCTGGAACTCACTCTGTAGACTAGGCTGACCTGGAACTCAGAGATCACCTGCCTCTGTCTCCCTAGTGCTAGGATTAAAGGTGTGTAAGCCACTACTGCCCAGCGAATTTATTATTTTTTTATTCGACAGTCCAAGGTTTGTGGGCTAAGGTTGGTGAAGCTGTTTGTACCGTGGGAGAGGGCAGAACAGTTCTTAGTGGGCAGCTAGGGCTTTTCTCCACAGGCAGCACAGCTGGAAGAACGGCTTCCAGTTCATCCCATTCATCTCTGCATCTCTGGTTAAAAGATAAAAGCAGGAAAGGGAGATCAAGAAAGGGAAAGAGAGTGAGAGAGAGAGAGGGAGATGGTTTCCTGGATAGTTAGGTCTGGGTTTGTATGCTCCTAGGTAGCTGCTAGGAAGCAGGAAGAGGGCCAAGGTATTTCCTTAAATACTTAGGTTACATTCCCACCAAGATTGTTCCCAGTGCAGCATTGGTCAGATGTTTCCCTTGAGGCCTCTCTGTATCCAGAAATACCCCTTATCATTGTTGTTATGTAGCAGCTGCAGTCTGTAGGTGGAAGTTTATGTCCCCCCAGGTTCCGCAGCTGTTCAGTCCCAAATAAACACACAGGGGCTTATATTAATTACAAACTGCTTGGCCTATGGCTCAGGCTTTTCATTAATTAGCTCTTACAACTTACTTCAACCCATTTCTATTAATCTAAGTTTTACCACGTGGCTTCATGGAGTTTACCTATGTTCCATTACATCTTGCTCCTCTAGCATCGCTCAGCATCTCCGCTGACCCCACCTTCTTCTCCTTGTCTCTCCTTGGATTCCCCACCTGGATCTATTCTGCCTGGCCATAGGCCATAGCAGCCTCTTTATTAACCAACGGTAGCAACACACATTCGCACGTATAGAAAGACCATCCCTCAGCAGCAGTTCACTAGTTTCCAAGTAGCTCTAGTATTTTCATGTTCTTAATGGTCAGTTACCTTGGTCTTTGGTCTTACTGGCTACAGAAAGGCAGACTATTCCATGTGTACATTTGTATCATCTCAACGTACATACTCACCCAGGGTCTGTGCATCTGCAACAGACTTAGGCTTTCAGTAACAGGATTCATTTTTTTTTTTTCTACAGTGACTCAAACAAATCCTGTTTTCAGACCCATGACATCATTAATCACACAAGGTAAGTAGGACCAGTGCTGTTCACTACTTTGTCCTTAGGGATTAAATGATCAACCACCTCCCAGCAGACATTAGTTCAACTGCTGCTTGGGCATCATCACCCATTGAATAAATTGAGTTCAGCTCTCTTCGGACTCATAAGCATTGGCAATTGTTCCCGCTCATCACAAATGGCATCATCCTGTGTGAAAAAAAGAAGCTGTTGTTTTGTAGATCTCCTACCTGCAAAGGATGGGTTCAAAATCACTTTTCACAACCAAGTAGAGTCTTATGCTAGAAATGCAAAATTCATAGAAGAATTTGAAAATCAAGCACTTATAATTCACCTTATTAATAGTTCGTAATTTTTGACAGAGAGTGCTAGAGGAATGCAACGTCCTCACTGTGGATTGGCTTTTCTCTTAACATTGTACGTAAGTATGCAACGATAGGTCACAGTGCAAAATGGGGTAGAGACACAAATGTGAATCTACAACAACAAACCCTCAATATATAGCATAAAACAATGAAATCTTAAATATGGCATTTACAAAACACAACAACAACAAAACAAAAAGGAGTTTACAGAGCTGAGAGCACTTCTTAAGAGTATTTGCTATTCTTCCAAAGGAGGAAATGTCGTTCCCAGCCCACAAGTGCTTTTAGGTCCAGGTCCAGGGATCTAACAGCTTCTCTGTCCTCCACAGGCTTCCATACCCATGTGCACACCCACACCCACACGTACACATAATTAAAAGTGAAAATCTTTGGGAAAATACTCTAAAATTATCAGTTTGATTTCACCAGAATTAGGCCCACCGTTTACTCTTACTTGTCTCTTCTCAAGACAAGAAGGGGACTGAAGAGATGGCTCAGTTGGTGAAGTGATTATTTCCCTAGCATGAGGGCCTGAGATCCCAGACGTCCATGTTAAAAGCCAGAAATGCTGTGTGTGCTTATAACCTCAGCTTTGGGGAGGGAGGGTACCTTTTACGTAGTTGTGGTCCGAGACACTGAAAGGAAGGAAGGTTGATTTTGGCTCACAGCATCAGAAGGTTTTCAGTCCACCACACAGGAAAGGCATCTACCCAACATGGTGGAAAGCATGCGTCTACTGATGATCTCATGACCCACAGAAGCAGGGACTGTGGAAGGAAGCAGGGGCAGAGACAACCTTCAAAAACCTGCTCCTACAGAGCGCAGTGGCACACTCCTGTAATCCCAGCACTCAGGAGGCAGAGGCAGGCAGGTCTCTGAGTTTGAGGCCAGTGTGATTTACACCCTGAGGTCCAGGCCAACAAAGGCTACACAGCGAGACCTTGTCTCAACAAATAAAAACAAGCAAACAAAGCAAACATGCTTCTAGTGACTCCTAGGAAAGACCACCTCCTAAAGGCTCCAGAGCCTACAAAATAGCTCTGAAAGCTGGGATTTAGTGCTCAGAACATAAGCCCATGAGGAACATTTCAGGTTCAAACCTATCAAGGCAGAAAACACTTAGGTAACAGCTTCTCTACTCCATGGGAAAAGAAGGGCTCCCTATTCTTTCACATACCATCAAAAACCTAGTTAGAAAATTCAGCTGTCATCTTCAAGAGCTGTACAAAGGCCCCAAGAACCATCCCAAAGAGATGATGTGACGGAAGACCAAGCAGGGAGAGCTAGGACCTTCTGCCCCATAGTGTCAGCGAAGCTTCTGGACTTGTACTAAAGTCAGGGTTATTACAAGGTACCCCCTCTTCCCCTTTGGTAGGCATGAAGGCAGGAAGAAGAGATCTGGATCTTTCTCTACTACCTAGTGGTATTGACGTCGTCCCTGACATAGAATCACTGGAGGCCACATGGGAAGTCCACCTCTGCTTAGCAGAAACGAGGGTCCCCCAACACTGAGGGTCAATGGATGCTGAACAGGGACCTTCAACTTTACTCCCACTTGGTAGTACCAAGGCAATACCGCCTTCCTTTACCAGAGGAGCTTCAAAAAATACAACTAAAAATGTTTAAAAGGGTATTTTGAGTTTCATAATGTAAATAAAAATGTCCAATTAAAAAAAATCATTTGTCTGAGGGAGACAGGGTGGGGCCACTAAGGAAAGCTGAAGGGAAGTAGTGGTGGGTGGAGGTGACCAAAATATTCTGTACAAATGTGTGAAACGTCCATAGAATCAATGAAAATATTATAAAAATCATCTTGTAAGGATATTCAGAACAATATCAAGCTTAATGAAAAATGACAACCAATACACATTGACACAGAAATTTTAGATTTCTCTGACACAATAATAAAAGAAACTCGGTGAACAATTATCAACATTGTGTCTGCAGTGAAGAAATAGACGCATCAGTGAAACAGAAGATATAAACAATGTAGTGTAATTCAGGATGGAAAAAGGAAGTAGCTGAAACCAATCCCAGGGATGCTCCCTGCCCACCACAGAAGGAGGGAAGAGACCGGGAAGAAGTGAAACTCCAAACAGTAGCGGTTGCTTAATCTAAACAACTGAGAGTAAAGTAGTCAAAAAAACGTGAACAGCTCAGGGACCCGGGGGACTATTACTGCAGATCTACTGTTTGGGCCATTCGGGTCTCAGGAGAAGGGGGAAGCACGTGGCTGATAGAGAACCTGAAGAAGTAATGGCTGGAATGCCCCCAAAGTTGCCAACAGAGAAACCTACAGACAGAAAACGCTGAGCAAATTCCAGGCAGGATTACGCCCTCCAAGTCACACCAGCACATACCAGTGTTGGCCTCCAGAAACTAAAGAGGAAAACAGTCTTGAAAGCTGGAGGAAGAGTAACAAAAAAGGAACTGAGCAATAGTGGGCTTCTAGAAGTAGTGGTCCAGAGGGAAGCAGCCTAGCATTGTTCTGATACAGAAGGGAAAGAGCTCCCAGACCCTAACGCAGGGTGTGTATTTTTCAGGAATAAAGGAGGAATCATGATATTCATGGATGGAAAAAGATCTAAGAGAATTTTTTGCCTAATTTGCTTGTATAAAAGTAACTACAGGAAATTCTTTTAAACAGAAAAGGCAGGAGAAAAGTAGGAACCAATAGACACAGGTCCAAGCTCACACAGGCCCAGTGAAGGGAACCGTTGCTGTGGGGGGTGGCGACAGGCCCCAGAGGACAGCATTTCACAGCCCTTCTGCATATCATCTGGCCCTTACACTCTTTCTGGCCTCTCTTCGGCAATGTTCCTGGAGCCGTAGAGGGGGTGGGATAAATGTCCTGTTTAGGGCTGAGCACTCAATTGTCATTTATCCTCAATACCTTGAACAGCCAAGAGTCTCTGCATTCCTCACAGTTCACTGCAAAGAGAAGCATTCTGTTCAGGACTGAGAGTAGTGTTTGTCTATAAATATGATGGAGAGTAGGAACTGTCTTTAGTTGTGTACTCGTTGGTGAGCTCAGCAGGCTCCTGTGGATAGTTCCACACTCATGGTCATGTGCATGGCCTGGTTAAAATTAGTCATAAACCAGAACAAAACACAATAAAACAAGAATGAGCATGTGGAAAGGACTTGTAGGGAGGAGAGGTGACTTCATAGGGACGGGAGGAAGATAAGAGAGAGGGGGGGGGGGGTGTAAGAGTAATCAGAATGTATAATATATGGGTATGAAATTGTCAAATAAAATTTTAATTAAAAAGAAGTAGAAATCTCAGAATATCAGCAAGGAAGCCAGAATGTGATAAGAAATAATATGACTGGAATGACAAATTTCTCTTATTTATTAAAATTATATTCTTTTGAAGCCAAAATATCATAACCTGCTGTAGCTTTAAATGTTAGCTACATGTGGAAATAGAAAGCATAAGGAAGTAAAGCTTCTTTCTTTATGGTGCTAAATTGTTGGCAGATAGGTTGGGGCTTGATAAGGTGTATACATGTGTGTGCATGTGATGTGTGCATGTGTATTTGTGCATGCATGTGTGTGTGCACATATGTGTATGTTTATGCATGTGTGTGTGATGCAAGACTCAGAGCAGGCATGTAAACCTGTGGCTCAAGTTAGCCATGAATTCAATCTAACTGCAAAGGATAAACTTATCTAAAACATGAATTTTTGTGTGATTTTTTTTCTTGTTTGTAGCTTGATTGTATGGTTCTTGATTGTGAACTTTGTAGATGACAACACCTTGCCACAGTGTCACACAAACATGTGTGCTTTTATTATTTGTACCCATGTGTGGCTTCAGCCTCAGAGTGGTATGCATCTTCCAGTTGCCTTCAGCACAAACAGTCGAATTGGTACCATAGTCATTATGTGTGCCCGTGGAGAGCTGGTGAGTCAATAGTACCTTACCCCACTGTCTCAGGGTTTCTATTGCTGTGAAGAGACACCATGACCATGGCAACTCCTATAAGGGAAAAACATTTAATTGGGGTGGCTTACAGTTCAGAGGTTCAGTCTGTTATCATCATGGTGTGACATGGTAGCATGCAGGCAGACCTGGTACTGGAAAAGGAGCTGAGAGACCTACATCTTGTCCTGCAGGCAACAGGAAGTCATCTGTTTCACTGTAGCTTGAGCAAAGGAGACCTCAAAGCCCAACCCCACAGTGACACACTTCCTCCAACAAGGCCACACCTCCTAATAGTGCCACTCCCTTTGGGGGCCATTTTCTTTCAAACCATCACACCCACCACTGTAAACAATAGGAACTTGATGTTCTTTAGATGACAGGTAAGTCTTATTGATTATCAAGGATACTTCCACTCCCTGGCTGCACCTCACTCTTGTGATTCAGACTACATCGGAAGTTGAGAAGTGGAAGGGCTCAACCCCAGCTTTCTATTGCCCTGTCTATTAATTTTCATAAAAAGTAAACACGGTCTCTTGTCAATTATATTTTCAGTTCCGGCATGAGTTCTACAAAGTCTCAAGAGAAAATAGAACCCAAAGGGAAAAATTATAAGTGATAATACACATTCCAGGTTAAATCTTTATTTTTTGTTCCCTTCAACTTTTGTACTTGGCTTTCTGTGCATTGCCTGATCATTTCCAAAATTCCGTATCCATTTGTTTATCAACATTTTAAGTGTCTCCACATTACATCTTCCTTATGACTGCTTTAGGTTAGGGATGTCTGAACTTTGGGCTTCCCTGGGCCACACTAAACAAAGACTTGTCTTGGACCACACATTAAGTACACAAATAGTAAAGAAAGCTGTTGCAGTCCAAAAGGACTGTCTGTATTTTGCAAACTAAATAACCTGATTGAAAAAAAGTGGGCAAAGGACTTAAACAGACGTTTCTCCACATATTGTATGCAAATGTCAACAAACATTAAAAAGCCCAATGTCACATTACAGTTACTAGGATGGCTACTATTAAAAACTAACAAGCCCAGGAAACAAGTTTGGGTGAAGATGTATAGAAGCTGGGACATTGTTTCCTGCTGGTGGGATTGTACAATGGTGATGCCAATATGGAAAATAATACATAGTTTTTTAAAACATTAAAAATAGAATTATCACTGTGTGGTGGTGGCACACACCTTTAATCCCAGCACTCAGGAGGCAGAGCCAGGTAGATCTCTGTGAGTTTGAGGCCAGCCTGGTCTACAGAGTGAGATCTAGGACAGGCACCAAAACTACACAGAGAAACTCTTGTCTTGAAAAAAAAAAACAAAAAACAAAACAAAACAAAAAAGAATTATCATATGATCCAGTAACTCTAATCCTGAGATTCGCTCAAGAGAGTGAATTTATTTATATATGTATGTATTGTATTTATTTGTTTATTTGTTCTGTACTTATCTATGTACAAGGGGTAGAGTGGGAGGGTGCCTGTGCATGTTGAGGCTGGAGGTCCATGTTAGGTGTCTTTCTTGATCATTCTCCTTATTTTTCAGACAGTCTGTCACTGAACATGGAGCTCATTGATTTCACTAGATTAGTTGGCCAACAAGCTTCAGGGATTTGCCTGTCTCTGCTCTACCAGTGCATCGCTGTGCCTGGCTTTCTACATGGCTGCTGGGGACCTAAAATCAGTGCATGGTGAGCACTTACCAGCTCAGCCATCAACCCTACTCAGGAGAATTGAGATCAGGGTCTCCAAGATATCTGTACGCCTGTGTTCATAGCAACGTCACCACGTAACTGAGAAGTGGAAGCAACCAAAATTCAACTGATGATGAATGAGTAGACACATGTGATTATACACACGTGCGCGCACACACACACACATCCCTGCTTTAAAGAGGAATAATATAATCATGCTATAATATATTTAACTTTTGATAATATTATGATAAGTGAAATAAAGCCAGTTGACCAAAAATACCATGTCATTCTATTCACGTGAAATTCTTTAAGATAGTCAAATTCATAGAAGTTTCTAGAGTTTGGTTTGTGTGTGGTGGGGATTAGGTGGAGAAATGAGGAGTTACTTAATGGACAGAATTTCAGTTTTGAGTAGTGAAAAACTGGAGGTCCGTTTATGATCATGTGAATAAGCTCAATGTTCTGAACTGTACGTTCAAAAATGAACCAAAGCTCTTGGCCCAGCGGCAAGGAGTGTCTTTGTGTGTTAATGAGGTGATGGAGGAATGAGGAAGCCCTCCAGTTTCAGAGCAGCTCCTGATCACCAGCACAGCCAAGCGCAGGTTTGAAGGCTTAGGTCTTCTAGCTTTCCTCTGCCTCTCAAGAGTGGAATGTGGTTCATTCACCAGCAGATATTATTTAACAAGTTGTGCCTGTGTAATGAAACCTCCACTAAAGCTTGAAACATGGAGGCTGGGAGAGCTTGCTGGTCAGTGAGGCACATTTGTGCCTCAATGTAGGGTTTCTGAAGAAGGTGTAGCATACCCACCTTGCCTTGCCGGCTGCATCTCTTCCATTTGATGGTTCCTGAGGTACATCATTGTTCATTAAATAGTTGTAATGGCAAATGTAGCACACTTCAGAGATCCTTTAGCAAATTCTCTGACTTGGGGAGGGGAAGAGACAGAGTTGGGATAACCTTCAGCGACAGTCTACACAGAAGTGCAAATATTTTGGGGACCCCAGCTGACCATGGCTAGGTTCTGAAGTGGAGGCAGTCTTAGGGGACCAAACCTTTAACATGTGGGGATGTGTAGCAATTTTGAGAGTTAGTGTCATAATTGAATTGAATTATAGGAAATCCAGTTGACAACAGATAACTGGGGATTGGTTATTGAACAAAAGACACACTGTAGCCATTGTCTGGAAGGTGGAATGATAAGGGTGAGCTGCAGGGGGGACTCAGGGGGACAAGTCTCAAGCCCTGAGTAGCCACCCAGGGGAGAGGGATCAGAGGACAAGATGAAGATTGTTTGGATCATGGACAGACTGTGAAGGCAAGGCCATGGTGATATGCTTATGGACTCAATGTGGCCCTGGAGAGAGAAGAGTCAAGATTCATTTAAGGGTTTGGAAATGTGGGTCAACAATGTATTTTTCCATTATTTAAAGAAAGAAACGTCATCTGGGCCACTTTTCTTTCTGTGACCCAAACTGGCTTCTTTTCCCTCTTGGAATCGATAAAAGGACCAAGTGCTGATTGAACAGGAGGAAAGTTTATTACTGGGCAAAGAATAGAGGGGTTGAGGTGACAGGCTCATAACTCAGCTTCTCAGCTTTTGGAGGTTGGGGAAGTTACAGAATAAGAGAAATGAGAGGAGACAGACTCTTTAGGGGAGGGACATTTCACGACTTTGGGGACTAGATGGGTATTTTTTCAGCAGTTTGTGAATCATCTCTTTTCTCTTCTTTCATGTTTTTCCAGTAGTTATGGCAACCATCGACTCTCAAGACTCTGAAAGGCGTGTCCTACAGTAGGCAGTGGGGTTATAATGAAGGGCGTGTCCTACAGTAGACAGTGGGTTATATTGAAGGGTGTGTCCTACAGTAGACAGTGGGATATATTGAAGGGCGTGTCCTACAGTAGGCAGTGGGGTTATATTGAAAGGCGTGTCCTACAGTAGGCAGTGGGGTTATA
>CABHPP010142368.1:0-27007 GCA_902168425.1 Peromyscus attwateri | reverse complement strand
GAGAGATGGCTCAGAGGTTAAGAGCACTGACTACTTTTCCAGAGGTCCTGAGTTCAATTCCCAGCAACCACGTGGCAGCTCACAACCATCTATGATGAGTTTTGGTGCCCTCTGCTGGCAGGCAGATAGAACACTGTATACATAATAAACACTGTATATATAATAAATAAACAAATCTTTAAAAAAAGAAATACGACGTCCAAACTGAAATGGTGAAAACTGGGACACAGCAAGTGTACTTGGTTGTTGACTCTGGGGCCTGCCACCCAGCTCCCAAATAAACACATGGAGACTTTTTCTCATTTATGAATGCCTGGCCTTAGCTTGACTTGTCTCTAGCCAGCTTTTCTAAGTCAACTTAAATTATCCCATTTCCCTTTAACTATGTTTGCCTCTGGGCTTTTTGCATCTTTTTATTATATGTATCTTGCTTTACTTCCTACTCCGTGGCTGACTAGGGGGCCGGCTGGGTGGCTGTGGGACTGGGTGACCGGGTGGTTGGTCCCTGGTATCCTCCTCTCCTTTTCTCTCTCCCCCTCTCCTCCTATTTATTCTCTCTGCTGCCAGCCCCACCTAGCCCCCTCTCCTGCCTAGCTATTGGCCATTCAGCTCTTTATTAGACCAATCAGGTGTTTTAGACAGGAACAGTTAAACAGCTTCACAGATTTCATAGACTGTTACAATCCTGACAGCTGTAATTTCCAAAGCCTGTGAGTCATCCTCAATGCCAGAGCAGCACTTGCCTGTGTCTGGCTGATTTCATCCAAGTATCACCCCATTAATGTCTTCTCTTCTGTGATTGTGTGTGGGGAGGAGCCAGGTAGAGGGCAGCTTGGGAATCCATTTCCATCACCCTAGACTCTATCAACTGTTTTAAAGTCTTGATTGCCTCTGCTCAAGCCTATCAGACTGACTTCACTCGGCCCTCCTCTGCTGTTCCCATCTCCGCCTGTTGAATGTTGCAAGGGGGGATTCTAACGTCACTTCCTGCTCCCCCCACCTCCAGACTGTCAGAGAAGCCACACAAGACTTCCGTTGTGTTTCCTCAGAGTGTGGCAGAGAACACCACTGCTCCTATCACACACAGCCAAACTGCTGTCACTGAAAGCTGTGCCTCCAAAGCCTCTATGGAATCTGTCACACGCAATGATGTGCGCATTGGTTTGAAAGGCTCCGAGTCCATATTGAGTTTCCTTTCCTTTCCTCCTTCTCTACAATTGTTCCACAGCGGACAACCGGGCCATTGGTGTTTTGTGTGAAGTGTGTGCCTGCCATACAGATGTGCCAACTCCCAATGAAAGATGGTTTCTTGTGACTTCTTATAAGATGTGGTTCCGAACCCTTCTGCGAACAACATCTTTGCTACTCATGAAATCTAGTCTTTAGGAGGAATGATCAATGACCAATGATGGCCCATACCAAGCTCTTTATGAGCTTCCTGCTCTCCCAAATCTAGTCGACCTCCATCCTCTTCTCTGAAAGGCAGCATTGCTGGTCTCCTGTGGCTGCTTATCCCCAGGGCAGCTCTGACATGGAATGCATGTCCCCTCTCTGCTGAAGCTGCCCTAGTTATGCAGCTGACCTAGAGGCATGTGTCACCACACTGTTTTGATGGTGCTGGGATTTGTATATGCTAAGCAAGCACTTTACCAACTGAGCTACAAACTCAGCCTACCATAGTGTTTGCTGACTGTAGTTTTTATAAATAATGGGGGAGGCAATGCCCCAACTAGACATCTTATGCCACCGAATGAAACATCCAGTGTCAGGAATGGGGTTACATCTAATTGAGTCGTTGGCAAAGGGGCCTCACAGATGCTCCCAAACAACTCAGGCTGTTGCCAAGGCTGTTGGCTGTTCCCCACAAACTTATGGTGAGGCCTATTGCTGAAGACAACACATATCGAATACCGAAAAGTCAAGCTGGTGCCTGTGTGGAGGTGTCACCCCCTACTGACTAGTGTTCGTGGTACTGGCAGAGATACTTTGCACATTGTCAGAGGAGGATGATAATAATCAACCCAACTACAACCTCAGACCTACAACAGTAACCTGCCTGCAAGAGAGTCTGGTGCAAATATTATGGAAGTAACCAACTACTCTCTAATTGGACTTAAGGCTTACTCAGTGAGATGGAACCTGTGCTGGACACTATTAGAATAGCCAGGAACCTGAGACTGGATAGGTCACGGCTCTAGTATTTAGACAACCAAATACTATTGGTCCGTTAAAGGAACATAGCAATAAAATAATTCGTTAAGACATACTGCTATACCCATAAACTAGTGCTTCACTCAGCCATCATCAGAGATGCTTCTTCTTGCAGTAGATGGAAACTACATATTTTATTCTTTGTGATTGCTATGAAAATAGAACCATTTTCCTAAATTGCTTTTATTGATAGCATAGTGAAATAGCTAATTTTATATATTGATTTTGTGCCCTACGGTCTTAATAAACTATCATTTTCATTAGCATTTTCATAATTTTTTAGACATAAGATCAAGTGACCTGTCAATAAAATAGTCTTATTTTTTGCCTAATCCCTGCCTAGAACATCCAACTCAATGTTGAATTTGGGGGCATTTTATCGAAGATATTCTTCTCATCTTTCTATTCATCCAGGCTGATGTTAGCTGTGGGCTTTCATGGATGCCCTTTATCAGCAGGAGAAACACCCCCTTCTTGGTCCCCACATGACAACTGTTCTCCTTATCATGAGGAGGTACTGGATTTATGCATCCCACACATTTTCTGTGTCTATTGGGATGACCACGTACTTTTAAAACCTCTATCCTAATAAGATATGCCTTATTAATTTTTCACATCTTTTCTGGTTTTGAGGCAGGATCTCACTGCATCAGCTTTTCACATCTTGATGCATTAAGTTCCTAGGATAAACCCTGAGTAGCTAACTGCCAGATCTCTTCGCTATCACTTTGTTCAAGAGTTTTGCATCTGTATCAGTAAGATGTGTCAGCCTGTGGTTTCCTGTTTATGTCTTTACCTTTTGACACCAGACTGAGCAGCTTCCTGGACCTAAGGCAGCTCTTCAGTGCAAAGCTGCACAGCATTCAGAATCAGTGCTGCCTCAGGAAGCTCCTTTGGTATAGAGACCAAGTTCCTGCAGTTCCAGAGACTCAGTTCCTGTGCCCCATTGCCTGTGATTGATTATGAAGGATGGGGAGGTGCTCTGTGCAGCAAGCACCTTCCAAATCCTCCAAGTCTGGAGCATCTCAGAGGCCTTTCAGTGGGAGCTTCTACGTGAGAGCCCCTTTGTCCTAGGACTCACATTTTAAAAGGTTGGAGAAGAGGCAGTAAATAACATCCAGTTGTGAGAATTGCTTCCACTGTCCTGATGGGAAAAGAAAGGAGTCTTGTTATGAATGGGCTTACATTGCCTGTCGGTGGGTGAAAGTCATTCATACAAAGACCTAAAGCGCTTACATGGAAGGAGAGTCGTAGTAGCCCGCTGTCACTTCGGGCGTGGGAGTGGGGAGCGGGCGACATTAGCTAGTAGGATCACTTTGGGCATAACTGATGAAGTAGAACCTGCAGTTTCACAGCCAGACAACTTGGCATGTGCACCCGAGAGGATGGGTGAATCCTGCTCAAAGCAGCAAAGCTGACTGACTGCAAGCCAACTGTACGTTAACGGGAGAAATAAACAGTAAACTATGCATTGACAGGGGAGATGAAATATGGTAGAAACAGCTTGAGGGGACGCTTTGTAGCAGTAAAGATGAGCAAACCATGGCTCCATGTTTCAACCTAACAGAAAGTCCCCGACAAGGGCTGGAGGTCCAGAGGGGACACACCATTTAAAAAGATACTAAAAAAACATTCGACGCAGCCTGTGCCAATGCAAAGAACTGTAGGCACAATGTAAAGAAGGGAACCGATGGAGAAGGAGGGCGTTCTAGACAGGCTTGCCAAGGGTGGTGGTGGGGGTAGGAGAGAGGGGCTTGCAGAAATAGTCATGGGGTCTGTGTGCAGAGGTGCGGGCAGCTGAGCTGGGGTGGATTCTGTGACCAGCTATTCTCTGCATCATGTCCACGATTTATATGTTCTTTCAGATACAGAAGAAAAAAATTTAAACCTTGATTTTAGATGATTTTAGCCTGGGCCACTGCTCTCCCTCTCCCTTCCTCCAGATGAACTTCATGTTAAAAATTGATTTAAGCAAAACCTCCCTCAGAGATAAGTCAGCAGGAATGAGCCCAGGGGACTTACAGAGAGATGTTCTGGAGAAGGAAATATGCCAAGCAAGGCATGCTGGGAAGCCACTGGCAAAGTCTCCCCGAGGGGAGGATAACGTGACCTAAATCGCTGCAATAAACTACAGTCCAGCCATCCTGAGATCCATGTCCTCACAGAACAGAAGGGAGACAGCAGGATGCCTTGGCAAGAAGTTGGCAGAGCCGGAGACATGGCAGGTGTGAGGGGGTGTCGGAGAGAGCTCTGCTCAGCTCAGAGAGAGAACTTAGCTTTCTGAGAGGCTGTGATGCGGACGGACAGGAGCAGACGTGGCTGCTCCAATTGGAAGTTATTTGGCTGCTGAACCCATGCAGATGTGCAAGTGTGATAAGAAATAAAAATAACTGACACCAAGAAGCTTCTTCCCTGAGCTCCGTCTGCAGGAAGCTGGGGCCTCCGCGTGTGCGCTGTGGGGCTCTGTCCCAGAGCGACCTCTCAGCACATGGTCTTCCAAAGATGGGACCTGAGTACTGCTTCCCAGAGCTGGTCTTAGAGCTAGCTGCCTCGGACACGGGAATATCCAGACTTCCTCAGCCCCATCTCCACCTTTAGTTACCAACTGAGGCTATTTGGATCCTAGTGTCCTGTGCTCCCAATCACTGCTGCCCTGATGCCCCGGTCCAGAGCCCCAGGCTTCAGTGACTCACCTTCCTTTGTTAACACCTCCCAAGCCAGGGCCTCTGTTCCTACTGTCTCTGCTCAGCATGTCTACCCTTTGTACCACTGCACTTGGAAGCCTCTCCTCTCCTCCCCTCCCCTCTCCTCCCCTCTCCTCCCCTCTCCTCCCCTCTCCTCTCCTCTCCTCTCCTCTCCTCTCCTCTCTCTCCCCTCTCCTGTCCTCTGCTCCCCTCCCTGCCCCTCCCCTCCCTTTCCTTCTCTCTTCTCTTCCTCTTTTAAAAGATTTCTTTTTATTTTACACATACGTGTGAATGCCCGCACGTATGTCTTGCACCACTGGTGCCTGTGGAGGCTAGAAGAAGGCTCACATTGATATATCTCTTGCTGAAGGAAAAAACAGCGAACACAGAAAATGCTAGCAATGGGGAGGGGCAACCAATCTCTCACGTGATGCTGTTGGAAAAGTAAAATAGTAGCACTACGGAAAAGTTTGGCAGTCTCTTTAAAAAAACCTAAACACACAGCGGGCAGTGGTGGCACATGCCTTTAATCCCAACACTTGAGAGGCAGAGGCAGGCAGATCTCTGAGTTCGAGGTCAGCTTGGTTTACAGAGTGAGTTCCAGGACAGCCAGGGCTACAGAGAGAAATCCTGTCTCAAAACAAATGAACAAACAACAAAAACAAAACAAACAAACAAACAACTGAACATGTGACTCCAGCCTGGGAAGCAGATCAACACCTTCTCAGCCATCATCAGAGAAGCTTCCTCCTGCAGCAGATGGGAACAAATACAGAGACCCACAGTCAGCCAGGAAGCAGAGAGTGAGAGACCTTGGAACACTCAGAAGTAAATGTGATGTCTCCCTCAATCCTTCTCCTCAGGGTTCAGGGAATCCCTCAGAAGAGGAGGCAGAAAGAGTGTTTAGAGAACCAGAGAGTGTGGAAGACACCAAGAAAATGGGGCCCTCTAAATCAACATGAGCAATGCTCATATAACTCAGAGACTGAAGCCATGTGTACAGGGCCTGTGTGGGTGTGCAGGGGGACCTGTGTGTGTGTGTGTGTGTATAATGGCTTCCAGTTTAGTGGTTTTTTGGGGGGACTCCTGAGTGTGCAAACTCTTTGATTCTTGTGCCTTCTCTTGGGCTCTTCCTGTTTGCTTTATCTTTTTACTATTATCCCTTGGAAACCCGTTTGATACAAACAGGGAATGGATTCAGGTGG
Source organism: Peromyscus attwateri (assembly GCA_902168425.1). Classification (NCBI taxonomy): domain Eukaryota; kingdom Metazoa; phylum Chordata; class Mammalia; order Rodentia; family Cricetidae; genus Peromyscus; species Peromyscus attwateri. The sequence goes on along the minus strand of CABHPP010142368.1, from coordinate 20,907 downwards.
GAGGGGAGGTGGGGAGGAACTGGAGGAGTAGAGGGAGGGAAAGCCATGATCAGGATATGTGAGGGAAATTTTTTCAATTAAAAAACCGAACCCGGAGCCGGGCGTTGGTGGTGCATGCCTTTAATCCCAGCACTCGGGAGGCAGAGCCAGGCGGATCTCTGTGAGTTCGAGGCCAGCCTGGGCTACCAAGTGAGTTCCAGGAAAAGTCACAAAGCTACACAGAGAAACCCTGTCTCGAAAAACCAAAAAAGAAAAAAAAAAAAAACCGAACTCGGTAGAATGTGAATGTGAGGATAAACAAACCCAAAACTGAGCATACAGTAATCATAGGACCTGGTAACTACAGTCGAGGGGATTCGTGCAGATCACATGTGCACAACACTAGTGCATGGATGTCTACAGCAGCTTTCTTCTCAGCAGGCCAAACTGGGAAGCACCCAGATGTCCCTCCGGAGACCATTCAGAGCACATGGAGGCCAAGTGCGTCCAGGTTCCACAAAGTCCCGATTCATCGAGGCTGGGGAGAGCCTAACTTAAAGCTGATGCACGCTTTTACAGTAACTCACTGCAAGCTCATGCAGCGTTTCTGAGCTGGATGGAAAGACTTAAAAGACAACAAGCGATCGTGTAGTTGAAATTCTTCCCTTTTCAGTCAAGGGGGTGCACCTTGCCCCTGAAGCCAGCTGCTGGCCCTAATTGCGTTCATTCATTTATGAACAATTTCGTCGCTGTCGGGCAAGAGTCAGTGGCTGACGTACCTCATCACACCGCTGCAGCCGCCTGGCATAGTAGTGCTTGCTTTCGTCCTACGGATGAGTAAGGAAGGATTCGAATTATCAGAAGCCTTGATAACAGAACTCTATGCCCTTTGCCTGAGGCGCCGCAGTGGCCCGGTGCACGAGGTGCCCGCAAGGTGGCGCTCATGTCTAAAATTTTATTGCTCCAATTCCTGACAGACCCCCACCGCCGCTACTGTTCTAAAATGAAGTAAAACCTCTTCAGTGGAAATATGTTTTGCAACTAGTACAATTATTTCGCTACCTATTGAGAATATTCCTCAAAATGGAATCAGTGACACTAATGATGAGCAATTCATGAAGAGAGAAATTCAAAGCCAGGCACGGTTGCGCACACCTGTATTCAGAGGCCATGAACAGAGACTGCGGCAAGGTCCAGGCCCCCTTGACTGTGTAAGGAGACAGCCTGAGAAACAAAACAAAACCCTACAGAGTCTGGCCATGGCAGAACATGGCTGTAGTCCTATTATTTGGGAGGCAGAGGGAAGAGGGTCATTACAGGTTCCAGGCCAGCCAGAGCTACCTAGCAAGAAGCAGTTTCAACAACAACAGGAGGCTGGAGAGATGAGCCCACAGTTAAAAGCACTGGCTGCTGTTCCAGATCTAGGTTCAAGTGGCAGCACCCAAGGGCAGGCTAACTAACAACCACCCTGTAACTCCAGTTCCAGTGCCGCCTTCCGGCCTCTGCGGGCACCAGACGTGAGTGTGGTGCGTATGCACACTGCAGGCACGCGGGAGAACACTCATCCACATCGACTAAAACAGAACAAAAGGACGTGCCTGGGCCGGTGGGCGCCTCGCGTCCTTCAGAAGAGCACGGGGTTTCCTTTTTCCTTTTCTTTTTCTTTCTTCTTTCTTTTTTTGTGTTTGTTTGTTTTTGTTTTGTTTTCAATTGTAGAACCAATTACTTGGATATCCAAAATGCTGCGAGTTGGCAAACAGCTCCTGTAACGGCTGGCACCATGAGCCTTGCAGGTTCCCAGGGAAGTCTCCGACGCCTGGACCTTGGGTCTCTGTTACTGTCGGTCCTCCTCAGAGCGTCGATCGGCTTCTCTCTTCAGAACCATGGGAGACAGGTCCAGATCTACTCTGGCTGAGCCTCAGCCAGACCCCTGCAGCAGTGGTTCTCAACCTTCCTAATGCTGCGACCCTTTAACACAGTTCCTCGTGTTGTGGTGACCACAACCATAAAATGATATCGTTGCTACTTCCTAACTGTAATTTTGCCACAGTTATGAATTGTAATGTAAATATCTGATATGCAGGATATCTGATACGTGACTCCTGTGAAAAGGCGGATAGGGCCAACGGGTCGCGGTCCACAGGTTGAGAACCACAGCTCTAGAGGGAGCTGCACGCCCTCTCCCAGTCTCCACCCTTCCTTCACCCTCCTCCTACCTCAGGCTCCTCAGGCCCGCTGTGTCTGCCCATTCTGTCGCAGCTAAGGTTGCATTAGAAGGTGGTGGAATGGGATTTCCCTTTCAATGTTACAGACAAAGAAAGGGAATGAAGCAAGACCCTAACCTGAGCAGAGAGCCTTCCCTCCCCTCCTGGCCTTCAGCGTCTGCCCTGGCTGAGCAGACCCTGCTAGCCATGCTCTAGTGATCCTTGCTAGGGAAGTCAGGAGACCGAAACCTCTAAGCTCACAGGGACAAGAGGCACAGCTCTGTGCTCTCTGCCATGATCCACAGTGGTCTGCAGACCTGACATGCTAGTTCACCAGATGCTTTTCCAGTCATCCATGAGCAAACGTCAAGCGAGGAGTGGGCAGGTAACACGGAGGAGGGTGGTTCCTATCTGATTTTCTCAAATACTGCCTATGGATGCAGGTCCCATGCTTTCTACGCAAGGGTACTCCCTCAGCTCCCCAGCCCTGTTTGCCTTCCACATGCCCCATCCTCCCCTAAAAACAGAGAACAGAAGACTAAGATTATTCTTTAAAATGAAAATGGACTGTTCATATTTTTTGTTTTGTTTTTTGCAACAGAGTCTCTCCATGTAGCCCTGGCTGGACTAGAATATGCTATGTAGATCAGATTGGCTTGAATTCCCAGAGATCCCTCTGCCTCTGCCTCCCCAGTGCTGGAATTAAAGGCTTGTGCCACCTCACCCAGTCCAACTTATTCACGTTTTAAAGATAGTTCTGAATACTGTCCCTTGTTATAGTTTTGGACACAGCATGTTAAAACTAGCCTTTTAATATTCCATTCTGTAACACAGAGGGCCAGACTGCAAATAATAGAATTGCAACAGGCTTTTAAAAACTTATTTGATGGCCGGGGGTGGAGGGTGGGGGTAAAGGGGTTGGGGGGGTGGGGGGAGTGGGGTGGGGGTGGCAGCGGCGGCGGCAACGACAACGACAACAACGACGACGATGACGGTGCACGCCTTTAATCCCAGCACTTGGGAAGCAGAGGCAGGTGGATCTCAGTGAGTTCCAGGCCAGCTTGGTCTACAGAGGGAGTTCCAGGACAGCCTGGACCATTACACAGAGAAACCCAGTCTCGAAAAACCCAGAAACAAAGACAACAACAACAAAAACAAACAAAACCTTACTTGATGATTTCATAAATGTATAAAATGAATTTTGGTCATTTTCACCTCCTTACCCTCATCGACCTCCATCTTCTTTCCAACAAGCCCCCCACCCCATCCCATGCCTGCTTCTCCCCCTCCCCCATGACCCACTGAGTTTAATTACGGTTGATTGCATGAGCATGGGTAGGGAATTCCTCACTGCAGCATGGGTGACTTGTCAGTGACTGCACTACTGAAGAGACACTCCTCTCCCCAGCAACCATTACTGCTAACAACTCCTTGGCATGGGGATGGGTGCTGTGGGATAATGCTTTTGTACACCGGTTTAATAAAACACTGATTGGCCAGTAGCCAGGCAGGAAGTACAGGTGGGATAAGCAGACAAGGAGAATCCTAGGAAGAAGAACACTGAGTCAGGAGTCACCAGCCAGACACAGAGGAAGCAAGATGACAAGGCAGAACTGAGAAAAGGTACCAATCCACGTGGCTAAACATAGATAAGAATATGGGTTAATTTAAGTGTAAGAGCTAGTCAATAATAAGCCTGAGCTAATGGCCAAGCAGCTATAATTCATATAAACCTCTGTGTGCTTACTTGGGGGACGTGAATGGGAGAGATTTGTCCTGACTAACAGCCAGCCGGGACACAGGAAAACTTCCAACTACAGATGGGGCCTAAGGAGTCCGTCTCTCATCCATGATGAACTGTTGACAGACTCCGTCCTGGGCAGATAACAACAGCTCCTGCGATTTCATAGTTGTGAGGAGCCATGAATTGTCCAGGAGACATCATTTTGCAGCGGCCCTCCCATCCTTCAGCTCTTACGTTCTTCCCACCCTCACTTCACAATGTCCCCTGAGCCCTGGAGGGGGTTGACACAGATGTCCCATGTCTGGGGACTCAACAGCCATGTCTCCTCAGTGCTATCAGCAGTCCAGGTCTGAGCCAGGAGTTTCCAGGTACTTGCCTCTTACCCAAAGAACTGTAGACCCACAGATTTGCAAAGAAGCAGGACGATTTATGTGGGAAAGCGATTGTGCAGATTACAGAGATATGCCAGCAAGCTTGACAGCAGCCACATGAGTGAGAATACTCTAGGGCCACAATTATTGTTTGAGGTTGCTTTTAAAGGGTTCAAGAGAAGGAGGGGCTGGGTATAGTTTGGATAGTTCTCTATTTTTGATTGGTAGATTAGGTTATACAACCATTTCTGTACTGCCCCCACCCATAATGCATCTGGTTTTAATCATATGCACAGCCAATTATGCATAGTCATAAGAGGGTACATAGATTGTCTCTCAGAGGTTACCAGGAGATGCAGTTTTGCCTCACTAAGCACAGCCCATGTGTTCAGAATATACTTGAATGGAAACTGTATGAATATGATTGTTACCAGGAATGGGAACTTACACCACTGTTCAAAGATGGGAGCCTGTAGCTCTGTGCAGGGAAAAGGCCAAGAGATTTCTAGGGGAGCCAGGTGCATTGTGCTACACCCAGGTCTGTCATTAGAGAAGTCAGGACAGAAACTCTAGGAAGGAACTATGAAGGAACACTACTTACTAGATTGCTCCCCATCTTAGTCAGTGTTCTATTGCTGTGAAGAGACACCATACCCATGGCAAACACAAAAGAAAGCATTTAACTGGGGCTTACTTACAGTTTCAGAGGTTCAATACATTATCATCATGGTGGGAAGCATGGTGGCATTCGGGGAGACATGGTGCTGGAGGAGGAGCTGAGAGTTCTACATCTAGATCTGCAGGCAGCAGGGAGAGGCACTGAGAGACTGGCTTGGGCTTTTGAAACCTCAAAGCCCACCTCCAGGGGACATACTTCCTCCAACAAGGCCACACCTGCTCCAACAAGGCCATGCCTCCTAATCCTTTTCAAGTACTGCCATTCCCTGATAAGTATTCAAATATGGGGGCCATTCTTATTTAAACCACCATAGTCCCCATGGCCTGTCTCACCTTACTTTCTTATACAGACCAGGACTATATTCCCAAGGGTAGCACTGCTCCAAGTGGGTTGGGCCCTTCCACACCAGTCATTAATCAAGAAAATGCCCCCCCCCCCCACCCACACACACAGGCATGCCCATGGGCCTGTCTGATGGAGGCAACTTCTAATTGATGTTTCATCCTTTTTGGTGTCTCTAGTTTGTGTGAAGTTGACAAAGACTAGCCCATGGGCTGGGCCTAGTGGCACACACTTTTAATCCCTGGAAAGGCAGAAGGATCTCTATGATTTTGAGGTCCAGCTGGTCTACATAACGAGTACTAGGTCAACCAAGTCAGGATCTCAGTTACCAATCTATCTCTTCTGTTTGCTTACATCACTAGCCCATTAGCCAGTTATGAATCACTACATTAAAGGAAAAAGAAGCCTCTCTGACCAAGGCTGACAGCAGAACAAACCTATAGGAACAAACATATTCAGAAGGCAGCTTGACATGTCTATTTAGCCAAACAACAGTGGTAGGCTCCCCCAGGGCCTATTGTCTCCCAACCTATGAGCTCTTGGCCAGGTTTACAGTACCGGGCATGAATTCCCTCCTATGGTACCAACCTCAAATCCAATAAGAAAATGGTTGGCACCCCTCTAACAGTCATGCTAGTATTGTTCCAATAGCCCCACTGGCCTGGAAGGTCATTTTCATAGCTTATATAGGGTTCACATCTGGGTAAAACATTTGACTTTCTCTTCCAGCAGCCTGCACAGCACCTTCCAACACTATGAAAACTAGCCCATGGGGAGGAATGTTCCAGCTTGGTTCCAGCTTTCTTTCTTCATGTCCTACAACTAAAGTGTGGTGTCTTCAGCAACAGTGTCTTCAGAACCCTCCAGCTCTTCTGGGCAACCAAGAGCAAAGGCAGTGGCCTGTATTGTTTTTATGACCTCTGGGGCCTTTCTGACCAACAGCTTGTGTGGAGGTATCTCATTCCAGGAGCTGATAGCTTCTGAGGGGAGCATTATACACCCACGCAGGTATCTCTAATCCAGCCTTCCTTTAACATTACAAAGTAGTAGATTTCCATATGGTTCCTACATCCTTAGTTTTGGATATCTCTTGCCTCTATGCAGTTTTCCCATCCCCAGTATTCACCTCTATCCCTACCTTGGTATCACATGTGTTCTGCTCTCCTCTCCCTTAATGCCTCTTTTTCTTCCTTTTCCTCTAATGGCCCTTTTCTAGTTTCCTGGCCATGCTACAAGCCCTCCAAGTTAAACACATTAATCCAACAATTCAAAGTTAGAATCCACTTGTGAAAGAGCACATTGTTTTTCTGCACCTTGGTTACCTCAGTCTAATATTTTCTAGTTCCATCCATTTTCCTGCGAGTTTTATACTGTCATTGTTCTTTGTAGTTGATTAAATTTCAATGTGCAAATGTACAATTTCATTTTCCATTCCTCAGTTGGAGGATGTCTAGGCTGGTACCATTACCTGGCTCCTGTCAATAGAGTGACAAGGAACACGGAGATGCAAATATCTCTGTACTGGGATAGAGTCTTTGGGGTATGGAGCCAGGAGTGATGTAGCTGGGTCATATGGCAGTCCTATTTTTAATTTTTTTGTGAGAAACTTCCACAATGATTTCATAGTTATTGCCAGTTTACACCATTTTTCACTTCCACCAACAGCATAAATGAGTACTCCCTTTTCCCCACAGCCTCATCCATGTGTGTTATCATTTCTCCCGACCAGCCATTCTGACTGTTTTTAGCTCCCATTTCCCTAATGGATAATATTCTGGTTGGTTTTAATGTTAACTTGCCACAAATTAGAATCCCCTGGGTAGGAAGTGGCACCTGAAAAACTGTCCTGTTGCCTTTTATGTGTACGTGTGAATGCCTGCATGCATGTGTGTACACCACATGCATACCTGGTGCCTGAGGATTGCCAGACTGCAGTCATAGGTGGTTTCGAACTGTCATGACTGCTGGGAATGGAACCCAGATCCTCTACAGGAGCAGCAACTACCCCCCCCCCCCCAAGCTCTATAAACCCCATCCTTATTGTCTTGATCAATGTGGGAAGACCCACCCTGATTGTGGGCAGTGCCTTCTGGTAACAGCCTAGATAAAAATCGTGTGGCAGTGCCTTTAATCTCAATACCAACCATAGAAGACCTGGAGGTCTGTATAGATGGGCAGTGACGAGGTCATGTGGTTGGGTTTACAACCAATGAGAAGGCAGAACAGAAAGTCTATATAAAGACATACACAGGAAGTAGCACACTTGCTGAGGAGAACAGCAGCAGCAGTGAAAAGGGTAAGGTTTTTAGTGCTTAGCTATTACTCTGACCTCTTGGGCTTTCATCTCTGGAAAAAATAAATACCGTGTGACAGAAGAAAGGCCATCTCGCCTTTTGCTCACTCCACCTTCTCTCTTCCTGCAGAGTTGATTACCCTGTGGCTGTTGCTGAGTCCTTAGTGGATATCAGACAGCATTTCTAAGCTTTCATCATTGACTAGAGACCAGTGGCTCTTGAGGAAGCTTTGGGCACCGGATTGGGACCACTGAGACCCTGGGGACTGATTAAGTACCAGCTGTTGTCCCCCAGTGCAAGACAGCTGATACGGGACTCCTTCGCCTGTTGATGCTCCCAGCTTAGAGCACAGAGTACCAGGTCTTGAGCTTCTCAGGCAGAATTTAGCTGTTGTTTTTTTAAAGCTGACTTGTTTTGCTGGTTTTTTGAGACAGGGTCTACTACGCAGCTCTAGCTGTCCTGGAACTTGCTATGTAGACCAGGCTGGCCTTAAAACTACCCGAGATCCTCCTGCTCCTGCCTCCTGAGTGCTGGAATCAAAGGTATGAGGCACCATAACCAGCTTTAATACACACACACTCACCCCATTGGTTTTATTCCTCTAGAGAACCCTGATTAATGCAGCTAGAGGTCGCTTTACAAATATTTCTTAGTCATTTGTCTTTCTTCTTTGAGAACACTTTGTCCAGCTCCATAGCACATTTTTAATTGGGCCATTTGTTTTCTTGATGTTTAGTTTCTTGAGTTCTTTGCATATTCTCGCTACTAATCCAATGTCAGATGGCAAGGCTTTTTCTCTCATTCTAAAGGCTGCTTTTTCACTCAAATAAATTTCCTTTGCTGTACAGAAGCTCGTGAATTTCATGAGGCCCATTTGCCACACTTCCTGTGTGATCAGAGTCCTATTTAGGAAGTCCTTACCCCAGGTTTAGAGGTCACTGAAAAAGAGGGTTGTCTTAGTTTGCCTTCTATTGCTGTGATAAAACACATGATCAAAAGCAACTTGGGGAGGAAAGGGTTTATTTGACTTGTGTATACTGGGTTACAGTCCATTGAGGGAAGCCCAGGAAGGATTCAGGAGTGGAAGCCATGGAGGTATGCTGCTTACCGGCTTGCTATTCAAGGTCTTCTCAGCCTCTTTATATCCCACCCAGGACCATCTGCCCAGGGGTGGCATCACCCACAGTAAACTTGGCCCTTCCACAACAATCAATAATAGAGAAAATGTCCTAAAGACTTGCCTATAGTCCATCTGATTAAAGAATTTTCTCAATTCAGGTTCCTCCTCCCAAGATAACTTCAGCTGTGTCAAGTTCACAAAAATCTAAGCAGGACAAGGGGTCAGAAAGACTGAAGTCAGAAGTAGTGGGTAACTAGAGAAACAGTATTTTCCAGGTAGCACAGGACACCACATTCATGACTTTGACAGCATGCATAAGACATGTGCAAGATCAAGCCATCCCAAACCCCAGCATGGATGAGGTGGGGGAATCATGAAACCCCACTCCTAGCTTCGCAGCTATTGTCAATTAGTGGTTTCCAGGAGAGGGAGAGTCCTCTGAGAGGCTGCCACACTCCTGGTGTCCCCACACTCATGCACAGGCTGCCAGCACTAAGTGCACTCAGTGGGATTTTTTTTTTTTTTTTTAACTAACACATGGCTACAGTTTAAGAGCACTTTCTGCTTTTTTAGAGGATCTGGGCTCAGTGTCTACTGAGTGTCTACCTGGTGGCTCAAACTGTTTGGAATTCCAGTTCCAAGGGATTCAACACCTTCTTCTGGCTTCCGACAGTACCAGGCAGGCACATAGTATATACTCATACATGTAAGCAAAACACTCATATAAACAAAATTGTAATAAATAAATCTTTAAGCAGTTTAAGAAAGAGCACTCAAAATTGAGAGAGAACACTGAGGGGAATATGGGGTGGATTTGATCAAAATGCATTATATGCATATATGAAATTCTCAAACAATAAACATTTTGATTATATACTTGAACTAACATATGCTTATTGGGACTGGAGATCATTCAGCAGTTAGGGGCACGGCTGTTCTTGCAGAAAACCCAAGTTCAGTTCCCAGCACCTACAGTGGCTCATAACAACCCATAAGTCTGGTTCCAGGGAATCCAATGGTGGCTTCTGACCTCTACAAACACCAGGTATGCACATGGCACACATACATACATACATGCAAGCCAAACACTAATAAACCAACCTAAAACAATTTTTAAAATGTTTATTAGTGTTAAGTACATAATTTATCTTACTGTGAGAATAAAATACAAGCTGCTAAAATGAAAACCTACACAAAATTATGTTGGAACATTTTACAAACCTGTATTTTCATTCGCAAATATGATGTAAGGCCTCAGAACAGTTTAAACTGACACTAGAAGGAAGTGTTTAAGAAGTAAGAAATCTCACAGAATGAAAGAAAGGAATGTCCAAAAACACCAGGTGGGGCTGGAGAGATGGCTCAGAGGTTAAGAGCACTGGCTGTTCTTCCAGAGGTCCTGAGTTCAAATCCCAGCAACCACATGGTGGCTCTCAACCATCTGTAATGAGATCTGGCACCCTCTTCTGGCCTGCAGACAGAACACTCACTGTATACATAATAAATAAATAAATCTTTAAAAAAAAAAAAAAACACCAGGTCAGAAGCACTAAGAGACCTGTACACCTGTCCCAAGCTGTCGCTCTAAATAAGATAGGACAATCCAGGAGTCTGAACAGCTCAACTCTGCTCCCATGCCCTCCCCTACCTGGGGGAGGGTTGGGGGAAAGGGCACCTTGTCTTACAGCCCAAAGACTGCATTCAGCTGGCTCTCGAGAGTAGATGCTGGAAAGTGCAGAAACAGAGACCTCCACTACACAAACCACATTCTTAACTCTGGTCCCCTGCCTCTTCTGGCCATTAACTACCAGGTATAATTGGTGTACTTGGGTTCACATTGAGGTCTGGAGCTCTCAAGGGATAAAACTACAAGACCACTAGATGTTTAAAGAAAGAAGAAACGAGAAAAATATGCTCACTTAATTACAAAGCACATACACATGCACACATGCCCACAGACACACACACTCATACACACAACCCCTCCCTCTCACATAACTAAATGCTAAGAAAAAGCAAGCCCCCAAACAAACAGAACAGGTGTTCATGAAAGAACACCTTGGAAACTATCTTGAAATCAAATAGATTGAGACCATTATGGTTGAGACAGTCAAGCTGGTAATCCCAGCACTTGGTGGGTTGAGACAGAAAAAAAATCAGGAATGAGGCCAACCTCGGCTAATTAGTGAGTTTTAGGCTGTCCTGAACCAAAAGCAAAATTCTGTCTCTAAACAAATAAAATAATTTTAAATTGAGAGTATTCATAGAAAAATTGAAGTTATACTTCTATTTAACAACTAAAGCATAATCTAAACAGGGAAAAGAATGAAGTAAAATCAGGTGTACATGAGTAAGAATCAGTTGGAAAATTTGGAAAGAAAAATATGATTTAATATTTAAGATGTAATAAACATATTAATCTACACATAGTAACCATCAGTAAGGAAATTGGAAGACAACACTGAAAAGAATACCCCCAAATGCAGCACAGATGTGCACTTCTCACTGATTTCCACCTGTTCCTGAACTCTTGTGACAAGAGTCTTTACCAGGTTTCAGCAAGGAGGGGGCAGGTCAGGGAGATGGGGTAAAAAGTAGGGGGATGCATGAAATCAAGGCTATCTGATAAGGCCTCAAGGAAACTTGTTACTTTGTAAGCTAATCAAAAAAAAAAAAAAAAAAGTCCAGCATGGTGGTGGCCCACACCTTTAGTCCTATTACTCAGGAGGCAGAGGCAGGGGGATCTCTGAGTTCCTGGACAGCCAGGGCTACACAGAGAAACCCTGAATCAAGAATGAAAAACCAAACTAAAGCAAACCCTTTCACAGTGGTAAGCTGTGTGGGTGATAAACTCCCAGAAGCCCCAGGTTACTAAATAACAACTGCAGAGTCAGCGGTGGGCTGTCCCTCCAGAGTGCTGGGGTTAAACCTGGCCCTGTAAAGTAGCCTTTTCTGAAAACTCTAAGTGTGGGGACAGGTGGGAGACAGGCTCACAGGTCAAGGGTGAGTAGGCTGCACACATTCAACTGTAGTCAGCATTACAGAACAAATGAGACTCACTCACTCCTTCATCACATTACAATTAAGTTGAATGAAAAACCAGGACTATTTGCTAAACCTCTAAAAATTCATCATATTAATTCAACCCCTCTTATTGGGGGGTGGTTCTCCCAAAAAAGGAGAAGAAACTGAGTTTTGTTTTAATTCTGGCAGTCATCTGTTGGTAGAGTTCAGCATGCAAACTGACATCCCCCCACTGACAGAACAAAAACCCAGGCTGCCTGTGAGTGCACTAGCTAATACAAAGTACAGGATAGTTCTTAAAACTAGAAAGGAGAACTCTCTTTAGTTGTGACCAGTTACTCAGGAAATCCCTGAGACTAAGTAGTATTCCTCTTCCCTTCCCACCCACTCATGTCAGAGTGCTCAGACTGTTTTGATTAGAGGAACCCATGAGGCAGCCAGAGCTATGATCAATGAACAAAAATTAACTGCTCACCACTGAAACAGATGATGAACAGAGGGAATTTGTTTAAAAGCCCATTTATGGGCCAGTGAGATTACTTAGATGATAAGACACCCATCAGCCTGATGGCCTGAGTTCAGTCCACAGAACCCACATGAGCACCGTGGCATGTGAACATGAACGAATGCACACCCACAGGCAAACACAAAATAAAATGTAATATAAAAAAAGCATTGTATAAAAAAACCCCTCAGAGTTAAGATCTATCTAGGAATGAACTTTTAAGTGCACAAATGCAAAAAGCAAACAATAAATGTAAACAAACATTTTGAGTAAAGTGTTATAGTTAGAATGACTACTTTTAAAACATTAGTGTCCATACATCCCGCCTCAATATTTAAATGTAGCAAATCAACACAACACTGTTTCAAATGTTGAGTGGACTCTGGCATGTGATAAGGTTACTCTCATGTTATTAAATATATGGGAGAAAGTTAACTGGAAACAACTGGGCAGCTGCCTTATCACATAATCACATGGGTTCAGCAAGAGAAAAGCCATGGCAGGGGGTCAGGGTTAGAAGGCAGCTTAGAAAACCTCTGTTGAGGTGCCCTTCACTTAGCTAAACAGAGACTGGATAGGTTACTCTGGGGAAGTCTGGGCTGCAAGGATAACCTGGGCTGCCATTGATCTTGCCTAAGCATTTCTGCATTAGTTCACATCTCACCCTGCTTTCCATCTGATGCAATAAGGAGAGATGACACAGTGACAGCTATGGGGGAAAGGCAGGCAGAAGAGACAATGATCTTCCATCACGCCTAGCAAGCTGACTGCACCACACAGGCCCAACAAACTCTACCTTCCCAGACAACACCGCTTCAGGAGGGAACTGTGTGCCTTGGTCTGCACTCAGCAGTGCTTGTACACAGTTCCAGGGAGCAATGCCAGAGAATCATCTTATAAAACTTTCCACAAAGTATACAAATAATTTAACATTAAACCTTTCCATGTAAAAACTGACATCAGATGAGCAGTGATGCATGCCTTTGATCCCAGCACTCAAGAAGCAGAATCAGTCAGATCTCTGAGTTCAAGGCCAGCCTGTACAGAGCAAGTTCCAGGACAGGCAGGGCTACACAGAGAAACCCTGTCTCAGAAAAACCAACAATAAAACAAACAAAAAAAAAAACCAAACCAACAACAACAAAAACACCTGACATCAATAAGCTATCCCAGGGCTGGAGAGATGGCTCAGAGGTTAAGGGCACTAGCTGCTCTTCCAGAGGTCCTGAGTTCAATTTCCAGCAACCATATGGTGGCTCACAGCCATCTATAATAAGATCTGGTGCCCTCTTCTGGTGGGCAGGCATCCATGCAGGCAGAACACTGTATACATAATAATAAATCTTAAAAAAAAAAAAAAGCTATCCCGTAAGCTATACATAAGCCACTTCAAAATGTACATTCACACCAAGTACATTTCATGCATTGTGGAAATAAAAATAAGGTAAATAAGATGAATGTCAACTGTGTGTGGTGATATTTTTATGTAAGCTCTAACAAATAAAGCTTGCCTAAAGATCAAAGAAGCAGAGCAGCCAGCCACTAGAAAGATTTCTTAGCTCTAGGAATCCTCAGACTGAAAGGGAGCTGAGTTCCTGTCTCCTCCTACCTTATATTCCTCTCTCTGCCCAGCCATATCACTTCCTGTCTCTACTTCCCTAGTCCTGGGACTAAAGGCATAATATCCCAAGTGCTGGGATTAAAACCATGTGCCACCACTACCTGGCTGTTTCTTTTTTAGACTGGATCAATATTGTGTAGCCCAGGGTGGCCTTGATCTTCCTGCTTGCTCCTCCCAAGTGCTGGGATTAAAGGTGTGAGCCACCACTGCCTGGCCTCTATGGTTAACTAGTGGTTAACTCTGCCCTAACCACTGTGTCTCTCTGAAATGTCCCAAGGCTCTCAGTAAGATCACTGGCAAACACAATAAACTATGGGTCCCTCCCTCCCTTTCAACAGTGCTGGCAGTGCAGAAAGTTAGATGGCACAGAGACAGTATGACGGGCAAAGTGATTGGGAGACTTCCAAGCAAAGGACACAAGGGTGCAGGGCTGGTGCAGGGCTGGCCACAGGTACAGCATGGCTGAGCAGAGTGGAAAGGTAAGAGCTAGTGATATGGAGGCCTGGGTTAGCTCAGGTAAGCAGTCTAATTAATTATCCTTTAACAGGAAGAGAAGCCAGGTTCTGTGGTATTGTCACCCCCAGCTCTTCTCTACAAACTAAACCCACGCTCCATATCAACTTCTTTCCTTCTACTCTCTGCTGCACCCCTTTGCTTCCCTTCTGCCTCGGAAACCATCATGGAGCCAGAAGTGGAAAGCCCATGGGAAGGACCACAGAACAAAACTAGACAAGCAAAGGGAGTACTCACCACATGGTGCGCAGGTCTACAGAAGAAAAACAGTTCTGTTTCTGAAGGTACCAATTATGTGAAAGCGTTAAATACCCATTTGACGTGGGAAAGGCTATAGAAGCACCCTTGCAGAAGGCCATTTCCTAAACTATGTTCCATTAAACATACGCTATAAATACAATGCCACAGGACTGCAGAACCCATCTTCCCACAGTGAAGAGCTGACCAACCCCATCGCTGCATCGTTAAAAACAAACCAGGAAACCAAAGGTGGTGGTGCACGACTTTAATAGCACTCAGGAGGCAGAGGCAGGCAGATGGCGCTGAGAGTTCAAAGCCAGCCTGGTTTACACAGTGAGTTCCAGGACAGCCAGGGCTACACAGGTTGTCTCAAAAAAACAAAAAACAAAACAAAACAAAAAAAAAAACCAAGGTACATTTTGTCATTTCAAGTCTTAGGTTCTTGGCTCCTGTCAAAATCTGTCAATACATGAACAACTTGCCTCAGTAGGAACACACTGAGAGGACTGAGCCAGTCTGTATGATCAGAAGGAAATTCCTATTTGTCAAAATACCATTATAAACCATTCTACAAAAGTAACACCTTCTTGAAATTTCATTTTTAAGATAAAGAAAAAAAATAGATCTGTCATTTTATTTAACATTCATTCTGAAGTTACAGCTTTATCAATACAATCTGCTTTCTAATGAAGAAGTCTTAGTATAATCCTAAAAACATGCATTTATACACAGTAAGACATTCTACATTACTAAATAAATTACATACATGATATATATATTAAACAATAAAGAATACCAATTTGAGAATTCAGGACATTTATTTTTCTGCATGGGAATTTAACTACTGTGTAACACACACACAGCAATTACGTTTACTAGGTAGTGAGACACTAAATAAGCATATTCAAAGTGTCTACAAACAGACTTTGTTTTTTAGGTGACAAAATATTTTCAGTCCTTGACATCTTCTCACTCACCTAGCACCAGATGCAAGGACTTACCAGTAAACATGTACAATCTCATGCTTAAAACCTAAAGCATGCATTGAGTCAAATTTATATATTGTGATCTATACTACTATATATGCAATATATACTTCTTACTAACATTTTATACATTAAGTTACCCTGCAGCATTCTTGAATTTTAACAATTATGCAAAACAGTTTAGAAAGGTTTGTGGAACAAATTTCATGGTTCATCTGCAGGCTGGTTTCAGTCAGTGGGGAAATGGCAGCAGTCTGAGGTTTATACTGAATGAAAATGGTGCATGTCCATATCAACTCGTGTAAAGATACCTATGTACACAGATGATACAGAGATCTGTACAGCTGGAGCCACCAGTGCAAACGCATGCATTTGAGGTACTTATTTTTTTCATGGTCAGGTACAATTAGGCAATCATTTTTCTCAAGCACTGAAGATTTAAGACCTAATTAAATGAAAAGCCTGAACTTTAAATATCAGATATTTATATAATTAATTTCCAAGTATTATGCTTTTAATGAAGATTCAACATTATAGGCTTAGATATCCCAGTGAAAATATTTAACAGTACATTTTCTCATGGTACAGACTGATTGGTAATTATACCTGGCCAAGTGATAAATAGCATACTTGACATTCTTGCAGGAACTGTAATGAAATAGTAAAATACTTCATTATTGCTTCATTGAACTGAGAAACCTAAAAGGCAGAGAAGCGGTGCTCAGCGATGCGACATCAGAGCAGTGGTGTACGCCCCAGACGTCCTCGGCGCACTGCAAACTAAGCGGTCTCCACACCATCAATGCCATTGGCGTCTACATGGACGTCAGGCTCCCCGCAGAAAGACGAGGGGACAAAGTGGCTAGCGGGGGGACACAAACAGCTCTTGAGCTCCGGCAGCTCTTGCTTCAGGCGCTCCAACTGCTCCACTTGGAATATATTTGGCTGTTCAGGCATCCAATCGTATATCCTATGGTGAGACAAACACACACACACAAAATAATGTAGTTCCACGTTTATTAAAGGCTACATGACTTAATCTTTTCAAGAAAATCCATTTTTAAGTGCCTGGAATATCCTCATTACAGAGATTTTACTCTGCTGTATGATAAAGACAACAGTGTTAATAAACCTGTTCTTTTATAGCCCTGGTTATAAAGTAATTCTTTAAATCAGAAAATGGAATCTGTAGTTTTCTAGTGATTCTGGAAGTGTATGCCTCCAAGTCGATCTATCGGGGATGCCTTATCTTACAGGAGGAAAAGTTCCTGAGAGCTGGGACTTGTCCCCAGTGACTTAAGTCACAGATGATCATTATCTAGTATGGAAAGAGCGGAAAGAGCCTCTGGTGAGTGAGGCATGTCCACAGCAGAGACCAGCTTCACATGCTGCCCTGTGAAAGTCCAGCAACAACACAGGGCCGGCCATAAGACAATCTTCATGATGTCACAGGAGGGAAGACAGTCTTAAACAGAAGATACACACATTCTAACTCTATGAAATACCTGTGCACAGTAAGACAAAGATCTGCGATCTAGCACTTCTCTAGCATGAATGACACTCTAGGTTTGGTCCCCAGCACTGAAAACCATCCATCCATTCAACCAACCAAACAAAAAGACAAAATTGAACATGTGCAAAAGGATGACAAGCAGCTTCTAATTTTACACCCTTCTCACATCCCATTAAAATTTGAGGAAATTTTAAAAGCACAGGAATCACTGGGCGGGGGGAGGGGGGGTCAGCGAACGGCTGCAGTATTAGTTAAAATATTTATTTAGTTACCAAAAAAAATGAAAACAAAAATTTCAGTTAGCAAAAATATGAAAAGATCAATCACCAGCCATTCACAGGAAATAATGAAGGGGAGGGGGAAAGATGAGGTGGAGTCTGAGCAGCAATTATGTGTCTCTCTCTCTGGCCACAGCTGCCCCTCCCTGACACTGACTTTTGAAGTGAATAGATGTCTCTTAGAATGGAAGATGAGGTCCGGGGGAGGGCTTGGTATTTTAGAAGACCACCACCACTTCTACCAGCAGCAAAGGAACATGTAAACTAGTCAAACACAGAGGCAACCCTTCCGTCCTCAGTTGTCCTCTCGGCTGACCACAGTGGCAGCCAGTCAGTCCCCAGGTATGATGCAGACATTCTCTTAGGAAGGATCCGAACAGCCAAAAAGGAACGCCCTAAATGCCCTGAACAAGCAGGCCACCAAGACCATCCTATAATGATGCCCCAGTCAACAATCCCACTCACTCACCCAGAGCTTCTAATAATTTCCTAGATTTCAAGCTCATCTGGGAGGCCAAGAATACTTTTAAACATGGAATATGAAAAAAAAAAGACTTAAAAAAAGACAAAAACAAAACAACCATCGTGACTTGGGAGAAACAGTACTTTCATCAAATGAGAAGAGGCTACTACATGTTCCCTAAATAGCACTTTCAGCACAAAACAATGTCTTTAGAAATTCAAAACACAACAGCATATATGGAAAACTCTACAGGAACAGATGGAAAGGTTCAGTCTTCCAGAATAGGATGAAAAGAGAAAAACAATGAAAGGATCACAAGTGTGGTCCAAGAGCTAATGATATAGAGGACTTACATAAAGAAAATAAATCCAGAAACATGTAAAGTACAGGAACCTCAGAAATGCTGTACAACACCCCCGATTTTCTCTAGCACCCACTCTATCACTGAGCTACATTCCATCCCAAAGTTCCACATCTCTGCAATTCCCAAAACAGGGTCTCATGTGGCTTTGGAATTGAATTTCTGGTCTTGTGAGTGTTTTGGCTTACAGCCATGCACCACCACACCAAGTCTGTGCTGTGTTGTAACTAACACACTGGGTTTTTGTGCATGCTAGGCAAACACTTTACCAACTATGCTACATGCCCAGCCAGGTCTTTAATGACACACACCAACAGGCTAGGTGTACCCAGTGCTCAGGACAAGGGTGAAACCAGACTTAGAAGGTCCATCTCTGGGATTTCAGAACACTGGTAACAAAAAGTAGATTCTCTGAAGCCTCACGGGGAAAAACAAATTATACTTGAGGAAACAGCAACCAATGTGACTTCACAGTTTTCAATGATGACATTGAAAATGGAGCAATGATGGTGAAATGTTAGAAAATCCTAGTTAGAAATGACTTCTGATACAGTAACATGAGCCTGGAGTTCTTTCAAAGAAAACATACAAATATTTACAATTCCATATCCTTTCTCAGGATGATGAAAAGGATGTGCTCCATATCAATGTTAGTAACACAAGAGAAAGAAGAGATGTGGCTATGGAAAGACACGAACTGTCAGCAAGTGGCTGCTCTCAGGACGGTGCCTGTGCTCACAGAAGCCAGCTGCTCTGTTCTAGAACAGTCCTAGTGAAAACAGGAAATCCACTGCCACTTCAGTGGTCTTGTAATCTCAGAAGTGTCCCTTAGTCTCAACCAAAACCTCGCTTAAATACATTATGTCTGGACCACGGGCTCGTGCAGTTTCGGTCTCACTGGCAGGACTTCACCCTGAGAACTGGTAGTAGGCTGTGACACTCCAACTTATTTGTCCTGTGATACTTTCTGAAAACGTCTGATCCAGAGGCGGATGCCTGATTTTGCTAAGCTAGTAGCTGAGTGGGTCACAAAGCCAACAAAATCAAGATTTGAATCAAACAGTACATAACACATAATGGGGAGACTCTCAGGAACCTTGTTTTTAATCTTACAGACATGCATTTGTATGTGTATTGTGAGTGAGCAAAGTTTTGAGTCACTGCTCTGGAGAAATTTATCGTCCAGGAGACCTGGTAAATAACATTCATATTAACACTAACAGCCTAAATGTTCTTAAGTAGTAGAATAAACAATATAACATTATATAGCCAGAAACAAAGTGATTTATAGCTTTACGTAAAAATGGATTAATTTAAGACCATAATAAAGTATAAAGATTAAATTCATACCAATACCAAATGTCCTATTATTTAAGGATTGAAATAAGTTGAAGTTTTTTCAGAGGAAAATTAAGTGGTTAATGAAAGGTGAGGGAGAAATTGGGATCACACAGCACATGAGGACTTAAAATCACTTGCCTTTAAATTCACTACAAGTGTCTGTTGTACTTTTCCCTCTTCTCTCTTGCTCCCTCTCTTCTTTGAAGTTGGTGGTGGTGGTGCTTGAGGCTGAACTTAGGCCATTTACAAGGCCACTTAAGTGCTGTCACTGGTCTATGTACTCCCAGCCTCTAGAACGGGTCAAGCTGGGCACTGGGAGGCATGCCTACAACCTCAGAGCTTGCATAGCGGCAGGAGGAGGTGCACTTCAAGGCCTGCTTTGCTATACTAGACCCTGTACTGCCTGCTGTACCAAAGCCAGATGATCATTTGACAAAGCTATAAAGGCCATCCTAAATTAATTACTCCCAATGAAATGATAGAAAATAAAACGCAACAGTTTTACATCACATATCGGGGCTACCTGTCCGATCTGTGCTATAATGCTACTGTAGAGAAAGTTTTTCATCATTGAAATTGCACACTTAAGGCTGGGCTGCAGGTCAGGTACTCTAGTGTTTACTTAGCACGCACAAAAGGCTGGATGCATCGCCAGCATCATGTATACTGGGTATGGTGGCCCATGACTATATAATCCCAGCATCAGATGGAGATAGGATTCTAAGTTTAAGGTCAGCTTCAGCTGCACAGGAAGTCTGGAGACCAGCTGGGACTATAACAAAACAAAACAAAACCTATACACTCCTATCACCCCTCTCTCATAAATGCCCCAAAGGCTCCAAATCACTAACCACTCAAAACCTTCTAAATTTGTCCATTTAGAACATACAGGCAACAGGCGGTGGTGGTGCATACCTATAATCCCAGCACTCGGGAGGCAGAGGCAGACAGATCTCTGTGAGTTTGAAGCTAGCCTGGTCTACGGAGTTCCAGAATAGCCAGGCTGTTACAAAGAAACTCTGTCTCAAAACCCCTCTCCCATCCCAAAAAAGCATACAAGTAAACATAAAAGAAAAAAAAAAAAAGGAAGAAGACAAGGACTTGACCAGGGGCAACTGAAGAAATAAAAGACTGGTGGGTTTTTTTTTGTTTTTGTTTTTTTAATTGTAAGCCTTAGACAACTATTAGAATCGTTATATTATATGCACATATTTTCACACCTTGTCTCTCGGACCCTAATTACAGCCTATGCCAGGCTAGCCCTCCAAATGCCAACAGTTCTGCCCTGCCTCATTCATATTGGACCTGGGCCTGAAATGTAAGTCCTAT
>CABHPP010142367.1:13503-28964 GCA_902168425.1 Peromyscus attwateri | reverse complement strand
TTCCTTCACCCGTCCAAATCTCTCTAATCTGTAAACTCAAGCCGTGTGATAAAACCTATCTGGTAGAAGGTGGTAGAAGTCATGGGGAATAAATGGAGTAACACAGTCAGTGCCTGGCTCCTACTAAGTACTCAGTATTGTCTGCAGTGAAGACCCCGATAATGGGTAAGAGGCTTACATGGAAAGAGTTAAGTTCCAGTTGCCTCCTACTGCCAGCCACATTTCAGCCACTGGCTACCCACGTGCGCTTGCGGCAAACATCATGGGCAGCATGAACCTGGGGCATGCTATGGAGTGTTCCCAACATCACAGGGGATTCTTGGACAGTGGTATATGAAAGCTCCAGAGCAGTTTTCCAACTAGGGATGATTTTTACCTCTAGGGCACTTTTGGAAATGTTCGAAGACATTTTTGTTATCACAGTTCACAGGTGCTGCTGGCATCTGGTAGGTGGAAGACAGGGATGCCGCTGGGCACGCTATTGTGCAGTTGTCTGCTCCCCACCCCCTAAAAGAGAATTGTCCCCTTAAACGTGTCCCAAGAACTAAGATTGATAACACTGCATTATAGACACAGTCTCAGATCTGACGGAGGACTGTTCTTATGTATAACTGAAGAAATAGACTTGGTAAGCTTAGGTCACGGGCACACAGCCCTTAACTGGATGAGCGTTCTATGTAAAGCTATTTTTGCTTTTTTTTTTTTTTTGGTTTTTCAAGACAGGGTTTCTCTGTGTAGCTTTGTGCCTTTCCTGGATCTCGCTCTGTAGACCAGGCTGGCCTCGAACTCACAAAGATCCGCCTGGCTCTGCCTCCCAAGTGCTGGGATTAAAGGCGTGTGCCACCCCCCGGCTATTTTTGCTTTTGTTTGTTTTATTTTATGAGATAAGGCCTCATGTAGCCGGCCTCAAACTTGGATGACCATGAACTCCTGATCTTCCTGATTACAGGAAGTCCTTTCAGGAGTGCGCTGTCATGGCCGACTTGGTTTTAAAGCTCCTGCTCTGAAACTCTAAACTAAAGGTGACCATGTCAGAGCCACGTCCACTCTGATCAGATTTCTTTTTGCCCATTATCTAAGACTGCTGCTTCCTTCAAGACCTCTCGCTGTTGCTCCCAGGAAATGTTAATTCCAGCCCTGAAAGACATAGACTAGCTAAACCTTAGCCTCCCATATCTGGGCCTTGACTCTCAAGCCCTAGGGTAGCCACCCTATATTAACTAGGTGGGTGGAGGTTGATGCATTTGAAAAAGACACAACTAAAATGACTGGTTTTGCCAGGCATGATGGTACACTTGTAATCCTAGGAATCGTGAAGCAGAGGCAAGAAGATCGAGAGTTCCAGGCCAGCCTGGACTTTAGCAAACCCCCATCTTTAATTAAAAAAGATCAAAATAACAAAACAACCCCAAATTACTTTATATTTAGAAAAATGGAAGAAATAATAATTTTGTTTATAATATAAGCCTAGTACTGAGCAAAAAATTGATAACGTATGGTTAAAAAAATCGTTGAGAAATGGGTTCTGGAATTCTTCTGCCTTCCTAACTGGCTTACCCCTTCCAGTGGCCTCCCTCCAGAATGACCTCAACAAGGGAGGTACAAGGGACCAGCACACAGATTCCCAGGGGCAGGCCAGCCCATCCCTGGAGAAGGAAAAGAGCAGGTTGCTGGCTGAGGCGGCAGTTGAGCTACGGGAGGAGAACACGAGGCAGGAACGGTTCCTGGCTCTCGCCAAAAGATTGGCTGTGCTTCAGGGACAGGACCCCGACAGAGGTAAAGGCTCAAGCCAGCCTCCTTATCGGGCCCCCGGCCAAGGCCTGCTGCCACCCCAGACTACACTCCCTGCCAGTGCTAACGCAGGTACTAAGGGTCCCTGTGCCAAAGGATCTGTCGTGTCCTGTGCAGAGCCATGAGATATGTCGGGGCAGAGCAGGGAATGAGGACTCTGAGGCAGCCATAGGAGGCAGTGGGACCTTCAGTCTCCTCAGGTGCTGATGCTCTCTACTGCCCTCCGGGCAGGGCTGACGGCTGGGGTAGGGAAGCAGCTTGATTCTCAGCTCTGAAATAGGGAAGCAACAGTTCAGAAGACAGGAGGGCAGCCATCTGGTGAAATCTCTCCCCTCACTCTTTCCTCTGTTCCTGCCCCCTCATTCAAGTGACCCTCCAGGACTATCACCTACCAGACAGTGATGAGGAGGAGGATGAAGAGACAGCCATCCAGAGAGTCCTGAAGCAGGTAGCCTGTTACCCACCCCGTTGACCTGCTGTGCCTCTGCCTCACTGGCCTCTAGGGCCACGTGAATGGACATTCCACAGCCCCGATTTTAGTTGGGCCCTGTATTTCCTGTCTCAAGAAACCAGGAAGATACAGCAGGAGGGAAAGGGTGAAGAGCTGAGAAGTTAGGCCAGAAATGCCGGGAGGGGAGCCTGGGCTTAGAGCAGGAAGTAGTTCTCTTCCTCTGTCTTCACAGCTCACTGAAGAAGCTGCCCTGGATGAGGCAAGTGGCTTTAACATCCCTGTGGAAGCAGCTCCCCGACCCCGGGCCCAGCCCAGCAGGGCAGAGACTGAGGTGAGAAAAGCCCCACACAGGCATCCCACACTTCCCACAGCCTTGCACCTGCTTCACTGCTCATCTGTACCTGACTTCCCCCATTCCTCTCTTCCTGAAGACCCAGTCTCTGCCTCCTGGGCCCCAGGCTGAGGAAGAAGAGCTCCCCTGGTGCTGTATCTGCAATGAGGATGCTACCCTGCGCTGTGCTGGCTGCGATGGAGACCTCTACTGTGCCCGCTGCTTCCGGTGGGTACGGGTGGAACGTTCTAAGGGTAGATTGATCTTGGCTGGAGGGATGCCAAGATCTCTGCCATTCACCCCTTTGCTCCCCAGGGAGGGCCACGATAACTTTGATCTTAAAGAGCATCAGACTTCTGCATACCACCCCCGAACTGCTGGCCGAGAACACTGAGGAAAACCCTGATGACCTCCTGAGGTGGCAGTGCCACGGCAGCCAGCGGGCTGGCATGGCCACCTGGGCCCAGTCTCAGGGCATCCAGTGGATAGCAGATCTGGCTCTACTGATGGTAAACACATCTCTTTTGAGCTTCACAGTCCTTGTAAGGAAGAAAAAGTCCATTGAAGATAACGACTCTTAGAGGAGCCAGAGGAAAGGAGGAGTAAGGGCCTTCCTCCTAGAGGCTGGCCTGAAACTGAGAGGCAGATGGGGAAGAGCAGACTGAACCTAAGGATGAGCCCTGAAACCTGGTTCCAGGGCCCAGCCCTGGCCTATAGTGGATCTAATAAAAATAAGTTGTTCAGTCATTGGCCCCAGATTTGTTTGTCTGTACTGGGGATTGAACCCACGGTCTTGCACATGCTAGACAAGGATTCTACCACTGAGCTACAGCCCTAGCTCCAGACTCTTTATTTGTGAGTTTGTTTCTGGCAGTACTGGGGATTGAACCCACACCTCATACATGCTACACGCATGCTCTTCCACTGACCTCCAGGCACCCAACACCATCTATATCCAGAATCCTGTGGCCCCTGAGCCTGAGGCCTGTGAGAGGTGCTAATAACACAGTAGGCTAGAAGCAGATTCCTGTGGAATTCATGAAAAGGTGTAAGCTCCCAGCAAGGACAGTCCCACCATGCTGGTGGTCTCATACCAAATAAGTATGAATATTCATCTTAGTGAATTGTGCCTTCTACTCAGGACAGCTCAGCTTAGCCATAAGACCCTTCCATGTTGGATATCTGTCTCTCTAGTACTTAAATAGTGAATGTAGGAACACTATATACATGCCCTGCTTCCTACCTTGATCACAAAGGACCTACCTCCTGGCTCCTGTCCCATCTTGCCTTCCTCAGAGATCCAATATCTGTCTTCCAACAACTTTGCCCAACCCCTGGCACTCCCTTTCACTCGACATATCCTCTGCTTTTGTCCTTCTTTTCCACATTCACTAAGGGCAGAGACTGATATGGGTGAGTACCATCTAGAGATCCCTGCTACACTGTGAGTGGAGGAGGGCTCAACCTCCTTGAATGCTCCAGATCCAGTGAGGTGCTTCCTTTTGCCTCCTTGGTGAAATTCAAAACTTATCTTTACCAGTTGGGCCTCTCTTGTTGGTGATGCCAGGGGGCTGTGTGCTTTATGCACATGGCCTCTGGGCCTCACTATCCCAGTCTCTTCAAAGCCAGGCTGTGATCTCCATCTTTGAATTCCCAACACCTGTTGGCATTGGGGGTGGGATGAGAGTGGTAGATGGATGGATAGATGATACGGGCACAGCCAAGGGACTTAGGATGCTCGTCTTCCAAGATAGCACTTCCCTCTCCCTTCCCCCAGCATAGATAAACACCACACTCCACACACTTAGCTGGTCTCCTAACGTTTTTATCCTGGCTGCCAAGGAAGGCATTAGGCAACAACCACAACTGACTCGCAGAGAGCCCAGCAGAGAGAGCCCAGCAGTAGCTGCACACACACTTGAGCTGTCCAAGTGTCTCTCCTTGTCTTCTGCATCCCTTGTCTGTATTGAAGACCTTTCAGCCAGCATCCAGGTCAGGGCTGAGGCTACAGAAGATGGTCTCTCCAGTATTATTATTTCGAAGGCCTGCTGAGTCTCCGAAGTTTCTTGAGTTGACTGAGCAGCTCAGAGATAAAAGGCTGAGGGAGAAAGAGCAGTGAGATGAAGCAGGAACTCATAGTTGCCCTGCTGCTCTCTCTAATCCGTCTTCAAATGTCCCCCAGAGCAAGAAAAGGAAAGAGTTGTCAAGGGCCAAGCTTTCCTTTCAGACGCTCCTCTTATCCTAGCCGCCCCCATTAGGCCTCCACCCACTGCCGAAGCAGAATATGCCTTACCTCTCTGTCACAGGGGCAGTCTTGGAGAATGGCCTGTGTGAAAGAGAGCCGGGTGAGCCGAGACACACGACTTTCCCACAAGCGCCCATCAGCCTCCCAAGATCCCTCCCCTGTAACTTGGTTCTCTGCAGCGGGCAGTTAGCTCGGTTGGTTAGTGTGCTGCTGGAAGTCGGTTCATGACACCCAGGGAAGCAGGCCCCAGGCTCCCAGCTCAACTTCCAGTCCCCAGTGTCCCATCCTACCTCCAACTGAGTCCTCTGCTCCTCTGTGGATAGTTCCATGAGAGCTTCCAGATCAATCTCGGGCTCAGAAGGAGCTTCTTGACCCTAGTTCAGAATAACGGAGAGATCTGACCACCTGGTGCTAGAACAGCAGTTACTGTCAAGGACTTGCCCATCTCTGCCTTCATCTGTGGTCTTCCATAGTGATCCCCTCCTCAGTGTACTCAAAATGCCCACTGATTATTCTGTCCAATAAGCTTTTACTAAGCACCTACGATGTTCTACACAAAAGCGGTAAGAGTTACTCAGGAAGAGTGACTTCCCCTGTGCCTGCAATGTCAGTACTTAGGCGGAGGGAAGCAGATCATGAGTTCCAGAGCAACCTAGACTTCAGAGTGAGACCTTGTCTCGGAAAGGAGGGAGAATGGCTCTGGAGAGAGGGCCCAGCAGATGAGGACACTGGCTGCTCTTCCAGAGGACCCAGGTTTGATTCTCGGGACTCGCACAGTGGAGGCCGAGAACTAACTCCCACAAGTTGTCGTCCTATGATCTCTGTATGTGCACCTCAGATGTGTGGATACATACAAATAAATAGATGTTATTTACAAATTAAGACAGGCATGGGGCATGGCAGTGAGTGCTTGTAATCCCAGCACTGGAAAGGTAGAAACAGGTAGATCTATGATGCTTGCCTCTGGCCAGCTTAGCTTACTTGTGAGTTTCAGGCTAATGAAAGACCCTGTCTTTTGGCGGGGGAAATGCCCAGTGTGGTGGCTCAGCTCATTAATCCTAGCACTCAGAAGGCAGAGACAAGCAGATCCCTGAGAGTTCAAGGCCACCATGGTCTACATAGCTAGCTCCAGACCAACTACAGCTGTGTAGTGAGAAGCTGTCTCAAAAAACAACAAAAGGAGTCCTCGATAGCCCAAGATGGCCCCTAATTTGCTGTCCTTCTGTCTCAGCCTCTTGAGTACTGGGATTATAGGTGTGTACCACCAGACCTAGCTGGGTATTTTATAATCATCGTTAAAAAAAAAGTGTGTGTGTGTGTGCAGGAACACATGATGTGGGTCAGAGGACATCTTGTGGACTTGGTTCTCTCCTTCCACCATGGCTTCCCGGGATTCAGCTCAGGTAGCCAGTCTTGCGCAGTGAGCACCTTCACCACTGACCCACCTCGCCAGCCCCGTCTGTACTTTTCTTTAGTGGTTTCAAAATTTCTGTTTGTCCATCTGACTATTGAATCATTAGGAATCTGCCTTTCCACAACCATGCGTCTAACAGCTGCTGTGAACTTGGCACCATGAACTTGGGGACCTCAGTGAGCAAAGATCTCGCTTTCACACAGCCTCCAGATTATTGGCAGTTAATGAGTCATAGCATAAACAGATATGAGGCCAGATCGGACGGCACACCAGTGTAATCCCAGCACTTACAAAGCTGAGACGGGGCTGCTGTGAGTACGAGGTCAGCCTGGATTATATAGAGAGGACCAGACCCACCAGGGCTACATAGCAAGACCATGTCTCAAAACAGAAGAGAAACTGGTAACAACAGCAGCAACAAGGCCAGACACAATAGCAATTCAATTACACTGTTTAAATTATGTTAAATAAAATACGTAAAAAATGATAGCAATTAAATTACACAATTACATAATTTGGTTAAAGGTAAATGTTATTTGGGGAACTTCTTGGGTGATGGAAATATTTCTTACCTTGGTGGTGAGATATTTTATAAAGGGAAAAATACACTCTGTATTTTTATGCACACTGCAGAAGGGCACATTTTACTCTATGTCAATTTATACTCAAATAAAGTTGGCTTTGTAAATTACAAATAAATAAAACAGATCAAATGAAGTAGTGAAACGGAAAGGAACCCTCATCTACCTCCCTCCTCCTCTCACTAACAGGTAACACTGCTAACACTTGGGGACGTCTGCACTTTTTCCAAATCAGTATTGCTGGAGTTGTCCCCTTTCCCCTTTCCTCTAGACCTGCCCCCTTCACGGCGTCCATCTAGAACTCATCTCATTCATCGCTCACACACTTTATGTCTACTTATTAAAGGCATGCTGTGTATCAAAGATGATGATGAGTCTTAGGGCCGTAACAGCAAGACAGACAGACAACATGACCTTGCCCTTGAAAAGCCAGCAGACAAGTGAAAGAGCAGTTACAATAGACGGTGACAGACAGATGCCTTGATGAGAGGTCATAGGAGCACATGGGAAGGAATGCTCACCAAGACGGGGGTCAGGGAGAGTCCTGGAAGGAAAGAAGCATCCTCTACGATCTAGAGAGTAAAAACCAGCCGGGAGAGGGCTTGCCTAGCATGCACAAAACTCCAGTTCAGTGCCAGGACCAGCGTAAACCCAGCACACTTGTAATCCCAGCACCTGGGAGGTAGAGACAGGAGGTCATCCTTGGCTACTAAGCCTGAAATGAGACCCTGTCTCCAAAGTAAATAAATAAAAAACCAAACTTTACCAAATCCTTATGCTTATGCTGGCGGGGGAGTGACAGGACTAGATGATTCTCATAATGTAGGTAACTAGGAAATTGCACAAAATGTACAAATGAAAGTCAAATGTTAGAGCACACACCTGTAGTCTCAGCACTTGGGAAGCTAAGGCAGAAGAATTGGTGGAAGCTTTAAGCTAGCCTGGGCTACATAGCAAGTAAAGGGCAGCAAGGGTTACACAGCAAAATTCTTCTTAAAAAAAACAAAAAAACAAAAAAACAAAAACCCTGCTCATTCTTGGTAGCACACACCTTTGATCCCAGCACTCAGAAGGCAGAGGCAGGCTTATCCTTCTGGGTTCAAGGCCAGTCTGTCTATATAGTGAATTCTAGGCTAGCCAATGCTACACAGTGAGACCCTGTCTCCGGGGATGAGGGAGAGGTGCAAAGAGATGGCTCAGCAGATAAAGGCACTTGCCACACAAGGCTGATGACTTCAGTGTGATCCCCAGATCCCACAGTGGAAGGAGAAAACCAATTCCCAGAAAGCTGTCCTCTGATCTCTACATGTGCATGATGACATGTGTGAGCCTACAGTCAGACACAAATCACACACACACACACACACACACACACACACACACACATACACACACTCTAATTGTCTTAGTTAGGGTTTCTATTCCTGCGAAAAAACACCATGACCATGGCAACTCTTATAAAGAAAAACATTTAATGGAGGTGGTGGTTTATAGTTCAGAGGTTCAGTCCATTATCATCATGGCGGGGAGCATGGCAGTGTGCAGGCAGACATGATGCTGACTACATCTTGATCAGGAGACAACTGGAAGTAGACTGTGACACTGCCAGTAGCTCGAGCATAGAAGAACTCAAAGCCCGCCCCCACAGTGACACACTTCCTCCAATAAAGCCACACCTCCTAATAGTGCCTTTGAGGGCCATTTGCTTTCAAACCACCACAATAATAATAATAATAATAATAATAATAATAATAATAATAATAATAAAATGTCAGGTATGGTGGTACATACCTGTTAACCCCAACACTTGGGCTAAAACAGGAAGCCAGCCTGAGCTACATCATGAGTTCCAGGCCAGTCTGGGCTACAGAAGGAGATGCTGTCTCAAAAAAACAAAACGTGCTGGAGAGATGGCTCAGTGGTTAAGAGCACTGTCTGCTCTTCCAGAAGACCTGGGTTCAGTTCCCAGCACCCACATGGCAGCTCACAACTGTTTGTAACTCCAGTTCCAAGGGATCCAACAACCTCTTCTGGCCTCTCCAGGCACAAGACAGAAACACTCATACATATAAAGTAATACAAGAAAAAAAACTGAACAATATTTTCAGATATTTGCATAATAAGGAACTCGGGCCTGTGAGTCCAGAAAGAAAAGAAACAAGATTTCTTCCCAGAGGATCCAAGCAAAGCACAGTGGTGTCACTGAAGCCGTGTGACAGAGATGAGACCTGGAGAAGGCTGAGGTAGCTAGAAGTCACTGCACTAATTTCTGAGTAAGGACAGCTATGCAGAAAGAGCATATTGCTGGAGCGCTAACATTTTAAACATGTACCATATGCCTATGCTTATTGGTGATTGGCAGCAGGGACTCTCTTGAGTCTCTGCTGAGCACTAAGATGCACACTCAGAACCAACTGTGAGCGGCTGAAGGCCCAGAGGTGGGCACAGGACTGGACACAAATCAAGTCTGAGCAATGAGCTGAACAGTCATTGTTGATCATACAGAGACCTCAAAAAGGTCACTCTACTCTGGGAGGGCCAATGATTTCCTGGATTAAAGGCAACTTTGCACTAATCCCATCAAAGCTTAGAAACAAGTGTCAGATCAAACGGAACCACTAGTAACTTTACCATCAAATAGAATAAAACCAAACGCTACTTGAACCAAGATTTTTTTTTTAAATGCAGCTACTTGAGCCAGGGCAATAACTCAGAGGTTAAGAGCACATAGTGCTCCTGTAGAGGAGGTAAACTCAATCTCCAGCATCCACACTGGGCAGCTCAAAACTGCCTGTAACTCTAACTCTAGAGGATTTGATGCTCCTGGCCTCTGAGGGCACCAATATTTTTATGCATATACCTACACAGAGTACACAGAGACATGTACACAACTAAAAATAAAAAATAAATCTTAAAACATATCCAGCTACTTGACATTCAATTCACAATGCCCAGAACCCAATGTCTACACCTAAAGTTAGGTGTAACTTCAGTGGTGGAGAACTTGAATAGCAAATGAGAGGCCCTAGGTTTGATTCCCACTAACACACACACACACACACACACACACACACACACACACTCACTCACTCACATACATACACCACTAATCTCAGAAATGATAGATATGATGGAATTTCCAGGTAGGGAAATGAGAAAAATAGAAGATAAAATCCAAATTAAGCATAGGCATGTGATACATGTTTAAAATGTTAGCGCTCCAGACCGCGGTGGCGCACACCTTTGATCCCAGCACTTGGGAGTCAGAAGCAGGCAGATCTTTGAGTTCCAGGACAGCCAGGGCTACACAGAGAAACCCTGTCTCAAAAAGAATTAAAAATTAATTAATTAAAATGTTAATATTTAATAAAACATATAAAATGGTTGGGTGCGGTGGCATATGTCTATAATCCCAGCACTCAGGAAGCAGAAGCAGGAGGATTTCTGAAAGTTTGAGGCCAGCCTGGGCTACATAGTGAATTCTAGGCCAAACACAGCTACATATAAGACCCTGTGTCAAAACACTTAAAAATAAAATAAGAGTCAAGTGGGGAATCTGGAAGTGATAATATTTTAGTAAAGGCTTTATTGGATGGGATGAACCCCACATTTAATTCTGAAAAAAATAAAAAAGGTTAGAGAAGACAGCCCAGGGGATGGATGCTGAGTGGGATGTAGATCCCAGCCTGGGCTGCAGATCATCAGTCAGCCTGAGTGAGTGTATCAGAACCTCAGTGGGCAGGGGAAGAGCCAGGGCAAGATGGCACATGCCTATCACTCCAGCTACTCTGAAGTCTAGAGTTCGGGGCTAGTTTAGGCTACACAGTAAGACCTGTGGTGACACTTTGTGTATGCTCTAACCAATAAAGCTCGCCTGAAGATCAGAGGGCCAAGCAAGCCACTAGTTAGCCGTAGGGGCCAGGCCGTGGTGGCCCACTTTGTCAAGCTGACAGTACTTTTTAAAAAGTATTAGTATTGGTATTGTCCTGTGTATGATGGGAGTAAGTGTGCCATGGTCAGAGGACAACTTTGTGGAGATGGTTTTCTCCTTCCACCTTTCCTGGGGTGCAAGGGATCAAACAGGTCATCAGGCTTGTGTGGTAGCACCTTTACCTGCTTAGCCACCTCAGTGACCCCAACGATACTTTTAATTTACTTATGTATTTGGTGCCACTCAGGATTGATGTGAAACCCAAGGTCTCACACATGCTGAGCAAGTGACCTACCTACACTGACCTATATCCCCAGCTCTTTTGTGTGTATTTTTTATTTCAAGATAGGATCTCACTAAGTTACCCCAGCTTTAAAATGTCACCATCTCAACAGGAATGTGTTCCGGCTGTCACCGGGAAAATCCAGTATCATGGAAGCAGCAGGAAGGAAATATTTCACTCTTGGTCAATGGTGTCCCCTGCTGATATGCTCATTAGATTTAACCCTAGGGTGGTGGACAGCAACCTGAGTCAGAGCTCTCCATAGATTTCAGGGCGCTGAGTGGTATAGGGGATGGGAAAAGTCAGTAAAAGTAGTGAGTGTGGACAAATCCTTTAAGGAGCCTGACGTGAAGTGAAGACCTAAGGGATAGAAATAGTGTATGAGCCGATTGCTAAACAGGGGTCTCCTTAAATGTACAGCCGATTACGTCCCTGCCTAGGAGCCAAATCCTCAGGTTATTTCTAGAGAACAGAAGCTTCTAGGTCCCCAGACTGTGTGTATCCCAGATTTAGTTCCCCACAGACCCCAGGCCAAGCTACACACCCAAGGGGACACTGGTCCTCTGAGGATGTCCTCTGAGTGTCATCAAACTAAACAAGTGGCACATCCCTGTAACCATTCCCAATGGTGCAGCAGGACAGCGTGGGCAGGACAGAGCCATGGAGGTGGAGGGCACTACGAAGGTAGAATCGAAGCTGAGCAAGTTCAGACTTACCTTGACCTCTGTCTAAGATGCCCAGCCACCAGGAGCTTCCCAGGCACTTAGCTGCTTCCTGCTGGCACCTTTGGACAATTGCCATGGAAACTACAGGCCAGGCGTTTTATGCCGGTCATTCCCTGGGAGCGGTCCTCTCACAGGCCTTGTTTTCCAGTATTATGGGTACATGACTATGCACCCTCCCCTCCTCCATCTTCACCTTGTAAAACAAGGTTCTCTGGCTGCTGCCTTTCTCTGTTGCCCGGCAGGACTTGCCCTGAGGTGTCTGAAATATGAGACTTTTCATGCAAGTGCACAAGAAACCCTTGGAAATGGAACTGTAGCCAGTGAGGAGGGGCCGGAAGCAGTAAAGTGGGGGTGGCGGGAGGTGCCCTGCAAAACCACAACAGATGGGGACCAAGAAAGTCCTCCCCTCTAGCTCCCAGCTTGGGGCATCTCTCTACCCTCTACAAGGAGGCTTAGGATGCTTCAGCAGACGAGAGTGAATGTGTGCTAAACGGCCACAGGATACAGTGAGCTGTAAGACTGACCAGACCCTATCCGCCCATCCTTTCCTATTCCCATAGCAGGACAGCCTCCTCGCTTGCAAGAATCACAGGCCCTAACACAGGACCCAAAGAAGGAAAGAAGGGAGCGGGGTAAGGATGGAGGGAGGGAGGGAGGGAGGGAGGGAGGGAGGGAGGGAGGGAGGGAGGGAGGCTAACAAACACTCTTGTGAACAAAGAGAACTGGTCCTGTGGGTTAATCTCCTAGAACCCACCATGAGGCTTATAACTACCCAAGGCTTGAACCCGCTTTAATAGATTTAAATTCTCACTGGCTGTTCAAATAAATGCCCAAACTCTCGGGGGTCAATCTCTACTCCTAGTCCCATGGCTTCCTCACTGTATGACTTTGAACAAGTCACTTGTGTATCCCAGGTGGCCTTGAATTCACGAGGTAGCCGAGGATACCTGTGAACTCCTGACCCTCCCTCCGGCTTCTGCCTCCCCTAGGAATGTGCCACCATGAACCATGACTGCAATGCCGGGGGTCAAAGCCAGGGCTTCCTGCACACACTCGACCAGCTGAGCGCTCCAGCCCTGAGTCTCCATTCTCTCAGCTGTAAGACAGCTCCTACCTGATGGAGTGGTGGGAGGGTTAACTCAAATAATGCATGCCCGGGCTTGCACTGTGGTTAAGAACTGTTAAGAGGTCAAAATGTTATTCTTGATGAATCAGTTGCTACCACTCTGGGATCAGAGTTGATGGGGTCTAAGTCAAAGTACTCCCTTCTGTGACCAAGGACAAGACCCATCCTTTCCCAGGCTGAGGCTGAAGAAAGGCAGTCAGAGCCACATGTCAAAGCCAGTGCGGTCATGGCATCAGTGATTTCCCTGCCTGTTCTGTCTAGTTCTGCATTGCCCGTTCTGAGATAGTGGAGCGGGTCCACATCTGTGCTGGCAATATG
Source organism: Peromyscus attwateri (assembly GCA_902168425.1). Lineage (NCBI taxonomy): Eukaryota > Metazoa > Chordata > Mammalia > Rodentia > Cricetidae > Peromyscus > Peromyscus attwateri. Next base: position 15,768 of record CABHPP010142367.1, on the reverse strand, counting down.
GTACATGAGACAGTGAGCACTTTAACCATGTCTGTGTGACTTGGGACCTAAATTTTAAATGTCATCTCATCTTAGTTCATTTAAAGCTAATAGCCACAGTATTGATAGGGACAGTACTGGACAATGTAGCTCTGTGTGTAGATGTATAGAAGATGTATAGTAGTCTGGCCAAGCATTTACTCTTCAACTGTCATTTGAATCATAGAGTCTTAGCAAAGAGATATATCAGACATGGATAGCCCGTTGTATAGCTCAGAAACTGAGTCCAGGCAGTGTTAAAAGGCCTTTTCCATAGCACAAAGGGGTTAAAGACTTTTCTTCCATCTGAAGAAGGAGCATGCTCCATGACAGCATCTCACATCAGCCCTCCAGCTCCCCTGGAAGTCTCTAAGAAAGCTCGCTGGATCTCAGGACCTGACCCCAGGTCCACAGTCCCCGGCAGCCTCCCTCAAGCTACCCACCTGGAACAGCTCCTGAATCTGAGCATCTACCCACTGCTCCATCTCCAGCCAGCGCTGCAGATGACTTCGGTCATACTTCACCGTCAGCCGGCTGGGTCTCCGGGACCTGGGCAACTTAGAAATGTCCAAGTGAGTCTTTGATTCTGAGTCTGTGGATGATGTTCTCCTTCTCTTCTCAGAAGCCCAGTGGACCTTCTTGTCTGGGTTGTCTCTGTCAGGGTTGGGAGATGTACAGGAAGCAGGACTTGAGGACAGCATGGACAGACTGGACTGGACCAGGAGCTGGGGAACTGCCAGTGCAGGCCAGGGCACAGAGGAAAATGAGGGAACAGAGAATACAGGGAGAGGCCCACAAGGAAGAAAAGGGATGGGAAGAGGGCCAAAGCTCTTGGGAGGGGCAGGGGTCAAAGATCAATTGGGCTTTGTTTAGTGCCGGGAATGAGTCTCCTGGCTTCTCTCTGCCAGCCAGTGGCAACCATATCCCAGCCTCCTTTCTGCAGCTGCTGAGGCCCACAGAAACGTAAACCTCAGACAAGCAAAGGTCAAGAGGCTGCCAGGCCTTGAGAAGAGGAAGGAAGGAGCCTGTGAGTCCTGAGGGGGTGTGGGGCTCCCACCTGTCTTCATGGATAACTCTAGAACGTGACTAAAGTCACTCACCTCAATCCCCTCAGCATCCCATCTTCTTGGAACTAAATGGTCCACTGCAGGCCTGAGCAGCTGTGGCCAGACAATTCTGGTTCCTGCAGGAGAAGGATTCCTGCCCAGAGTGAGGCACCACCAAGGGTAATCTCAGCCAGTGGATAGAGTTGGCAGATGGCTACCTCTGACCCTGTGGCCCTGTGCCCTGTGTCTGGGTGTGTCTGCTACTGTGATTGTTAAGGCAGATTTATGCAGCCTGGCCTACATTGCACGCTATGATTCTCGAGGCATGTTTACTGTCATGGACCCTCCCCTGATTCAGCTTCTTCCTGACACAAGAAACCTGCAGACCTAACTTCACGTGGGAGTTAAGGCGCAGATTGCCATCTAAACAACATGCCATCGAAAAAGAGAGCGCTTTCATTTTTTCAGTTCTTTATAAAACATTTTTTAAATAACTTAAAGTTATAGAAGACTGGGTTTTTGTGGTTTGTTTTGTTTTGTTTTTCTTTTTAATAAACAGCTCAGAAAGACAAATAAATGGAAAAAAAGTTTTTCTCCATTCTCCAGATGTAACTACCGACTCCTACCATCATTTTTGGCTTTAGTTGTCTCGAAATAATGATTGTCCTTTTATGCGATATTGTGTGTGTGTGTGTGTGTGTGTGTGTGTGTGTGTGTGTGTGTGTGTGTGTGTCTGTGCTGGGGATGGAACCAAGGCCTACATTTACGGGCAAACACTCTACCGCTGATGAATAACTGACTGAATCTTGGCTGTCCCTGCTGATTTCTATGTGTGATCCTGTGTGTCAGTGCAGGCGAGCACACGCACAGCAGCTGTGTGGGGGTCAGAGGACAGCTCTCCTCCTCGTTACTGAAAGTCTCTCTCACTGCTCTTTCTACGGCACTGTGTACTCCCAGCTAGCTGGCCTGTGATCTGGGCCATTCTCCTGTCTCTCTGCTGCCACGTCGCTGATAAGAGGTGCTGGGATTGCAGCTGTGCAGCACTGGGGACAGCTTTCCGTGGCTCCGAGGACTGAGCTCAGTCATCCAGCTCACACAGTAAGCACTTTGATGCACTGAGCCCTCTCACCAGCCCTGTTTCCTTCCTTCCTTCCTTCCTTCCTTCCTTCCTTCCTTCCTTCCTTCCTTCCTTCCTTCCTTC
>CABHPP010142367.1:0-11573 GCA_902168425.1 Peromyscus attwateri | reverse complement strand
AAAAAAAAAAAAAAAAAAAAAAAAAAAGATATTTATTTTATTTTTATGTGTGTGTGTGTGTGTGTGTGTGTGTGTGTGTGTGTGTGTGTGTGTGTGTATGCATGTGAATGCAGGTGACTGCAGAATCTAGAAAAGGGTCAGGTTCCCTGGAGTTGGTGTTACAGGCAGTTGTGAGCTGCCTGTCTTAATCTGCTTTCTTTTTTTTGTTTTTGTTTTTGTTTTTTGTTTGGTTTTTTTTGTTTTGTTTTGTTTTGTTTTGTTTTGTTTTTGAGACAAGGTTCATCTGCGAAACAGCCCTGGCTGTCTTGGAACTCATTCTGTAGACCAGGCTGGCCTTGACCTCACAGGGATCCGCCTACTTCTGTTTCCCAAGTGCATATGCCACTACCACCCACCCGGCTTTTTTAGCAAAATAAAATATTTAGCTGGGCAGTGGTGGTGCATGCCTTTAATCTCAGAGCTTGGGAAGCAGAGCCAGGCAGATCTCTGTGAGTTTGAGGTCAGCCTAGTCTACAAAGTGAGTTCCATGACAACCAGGGCTGTTACACAGAGAAACTCTGTCTCAAAAAAAAAGAGTTTAGAAATACCATGCTGGGCAATGGTGGTGCATGCCTTTAATCCCAGCACTTGGGAGGCAGAGGCAGGTAGATCTCTGTGAGTTCAAGGCCAGCCTGGTATACAGAGTGAGTTCCAGGACAGCCAGAGCTATACAGTGAGACTCTGTCTCAAAAAAAAAGAAAGAAAGAAAGAAAGAAAGAAAGAAAGAAAGAAAGAAAGAAAGAAAGAAAGAAAGAAAGAAAGAAAGAAAGAAAGAAAGAAAGACCCATCTTCCAGAAATCATAAGGCCTTGGATACCCAGACATCTACAGCAGAAGGGAAGAACCTATTGGTACCAATCTATACAGGGTGATATCTCACTGCCTAACGTCTGTATCTCTTTAACTCTAGAAAAGTTACAGTCCCAATTCAATTATAAATCAAGCTGGCTTTGGAGTTGGAATATGGCTCTCTCCTTCTCTAAACCCAAGCATGTTGCTAAAAGAAAAAAAATTAAGAGATTCTGTCTCATATCAGAAGAGCCACCTGGTATGGGACAAAAGAAAAACCAATAATCTAGGGACCATTGTCATTAAGATTCTGGTTTTTTTCCATGCTTGTCCTTGCTTTCAGAGAATCTTTTCTCTATCCAGAATAAATCCAAACTTTTCATTTTGATATTAAAAATATTCAAGTTTTCCATAGTAAAAAATAAGTCTTTCCAATAACAATCTCTGACATCTCCAAAAGGAAGATGGGGACCCACAATAACGACTCTACCCAGTCCCAAATGATACCATGGAACCCATGAACATTACTCAGTGATCAACTGTGGACTGAAACTCTCCAGGACAGTTCCAAGATGAGATGGTCCATCATGCTACACTTCTAGCCAGAATCTCAGACAACTTTACCCATTACTCTGAGACTGGCTACAGAATCTACAGCTAGCCCTATGGAGACCTAACTATCTGAGCTTTCTCACAGGACCCCACAGAGATACTGTTGCCCCCTAAACCGCAGGAAGCAATTCTAAAAAAACAATGCCCCTCTCCCAAAGATTTCATTTTTTCTCCAGGTTATGGATAATAGTTACAGGATTTGGGATGGAACAATAAAAATCAGACTCAATATTCTCCTTAAGAAAAGGAAAAGAGGAATGGATAGATATAGGATATTAAGGTAGATTATTGTATCTACTAGTAAATTAATTCAGTAAAATATCAGCCTTAGATAATTTATACTATTATGGATTCTTGTATGTTGATACAAATGTAAACTTTTTTTTTTTTTTTTTGGTTTTTCGAGACAGGGTTTCTCTGTGTAGCTTTGCCCGTTTCCTGGAACTCACTTTGTAGACAGACCAGGCTGGCCTTGAACTCACAGAGATCCACCTGCCTCTGCCTCCCCGGAGTGCTGGGATTAAAGGCGTGCACCACCACCGCCCGGTTTAAACTATTTTTATATTCCTATTTAAGATAATTTGTATATTGATACAAATACAAAACTATATTTGTTGTATTGTACATATATTTCTACTATTTGAAATATTTTGTATATTGATACAAATGTACAATTATATTTGTCATATTGTATGTATGTTCTGCCTCTGTTTAGGATATTTTATACATTGATTTTATACAAAAATACATTAGGATTTTTATCATATTGCATATTGCAGTATACATTTTTATCTCTGTTTAAGATATTTTGTGGGGGCCGGGCGTTGGTGGCGCATGCCTTTAATCCCAGCACTCGGGAGGCAGAGGCAGGCGGATCTCTGTGAGTTCGAGGCCAACCTGGGCTACCAAGTGAGCTCCAGGAAAGGCGCAAAGCTACACAGAGAAACCCTGTCTCGAAAAAACCAAAAAAAAAAAAAAGATATTTTGTGGGGGGCTGGAGAGATGGCTCAGAGGTTAAGAGCATTGATTGCTCTACCAGAGGTCCTGAGTTCAATTCCCAGCAACCACATGATGGCTCACAACCATCTGTAATGAGATCTGGTGCCCTCTTCTGGCCTGCAGTCATACTTGCTGTATACATAATAAATAAATAAATCTTTTTAAAAAAAGATATTTTGTGTATTGTCACAATTTTGAGGTCATTGTCCTTATACTATACGTCTGTTTACAGACTGTTTATCTTGTTTATATGAAGCCTTAGTCCTTAGGTTATTTAGGTAGATAAGACTTACATTGCTGGGCGTTGGTGGTGCACGCCTTTAATCCCAGCACTCGGGAGGCAGAGCCAGGCAGATCTCTGTGAGTTCGAGGCCAGCCTGGACTACCAAGTGAGCTCCAGGAAAGGCGCAAAGCTACACAGAGAAACCCTGTCTCCAAAACAAAAAAAACAAAAAAACAAAAAAACAAAAAAAAAAAGACTTACAGATTCAGTCACCCATGCCTGTCATTTCTATGGTTACATTAGTTAGGTTGTCCAGATTTACAGATACATAGTTCAGATGGGTAGGTAATCTTCAAACACTTCATAGACATAGAGAATATGGCATTTAAATAACTTAGAATTCTATTGATGTGAGACACAATTGCTCCTGGTACCACCAATCTGATCCTGAGAGAATGTTGGGCTTCTAAGACATTTCCATTTGGAAGTTTGTCTTCTTCTTGATGCAAAATGGCCTGCTGGGCAAAGAACTGCCCTTGCCTCAACTGCTGACAGTATGAATGCTGTTCTTTCTGGACAAGCAGGACACAAGGAAAAGTGACTACTGAACCCTGCCAAGACAGGGTAAGATGGTCTTTCAAAATTCCTGCTTCTGAAAATCTGTCAGATAGTCTAGGCCTATAGCCAAATTGGATGCCCCAATGATGCTGAGAAACTTTAGGTGACTGTCCAGGCAGCCAGATGTCTCTGTCTATTCTTGAAAGATTTTTGAAAATTGCTTGCATGCATTTTCCCATTTTTTTCAGGTGTTATTATATTCCTTCTCAGGTCTTTGATGGAGTTGAAGACTAATAGTTACAATCTTCTCATATCTTAGCTAGAATGTATTAAGTCCTAGATTTAGATTCTTCAAGATAGGACAGCTATTGGAATGATCTCTGTAACATGCCATTCGCTTATGTTCTGGACATCTCTGGATTTTAGTATGTGTCTCTTGTTTGATGTTGTTCTTGCATCTTGTTTAGGTCGTTACCCTTTATTTCCCCTGGACAATATTTGATAATCATTCCTATTGTATATAGTTTTGTATTAGGTTAGAATTTTCTTATTTAGACAAAAGGGGGAGATGTAGTGGGTAGCTGTTCCAGCTTTGACCTGGAAGCACCACCCCTAGTGAGGTAGCAGGTGACTGCTATACCTGCCTATGACCTTGAAGTATCTGCCCCTGGGATGTGGCTGCTGGGAACCCTTAAGACCTGGAATACACATAAGTGGCTCTCTCTTGGCTCCCTCATGGTTTGGACGCTGAGATCTTGGACCAGGCAGATCAGTGTGGGACATAGCTCAGTTTTCCCCAACCCTACTATAAATTTCCCATGGTTGTGAGTTAACCCCCAAATAAATTCCTTTGCTCATTAAATAGACTAAATGGATTTCTCTCTTTACTAGTTAGGGGCTAATATTTAACAGAATTTGGTGATGGACTGGAACCCACCAATGTGCCAACATCATAGATGCCTGCACATGGCATCATTCAATGGGCTTCTCTGAGTCTGTTTCTTTGTTTTTAAGATGGGGGATGGAAAGCAGGGTGGTGGTGGCACATGCCTTTAATCCCAGCACTCGGAAGGCAGAGGCAGGCAGATCTCTGTGAGTTTGAGGCCAGCCTGGACTACAGAGTGAGTTCCAGGAAAGGCGCAAAGCTGCACAGAGAAACCCTGTCTTGAAAAACCAAAAAAAAAAAAAAAAGATGGGGGATGGAGAGATTGGAGAGATTCTGTATGAACATGCAGCATGGGTACTTATGAAGCCCAATGACAAAGGAAGACAAAGAGGATAAAAGACTAGCAGAGGAAGATGTCTGTAATGAGTCTTTCTCTGTACTGCCAGCTCCCAAATAATGACACAGAGACTTCTTATTAATTATGAAAGCTCGGCCTTAGCTTGGGCTTGTCCCACTAACTCTTATAATTTAAATTAATCCATTCATATTAATCTACATTCCCCAAGTGTTAGTTCATCTCGTCATACTGTTCATGCTGCTTCCTCCATGTCTGGCTGGCAATTCTGCCTTTCTCCTTCCCAGAGTTCTCTCTGTCTGTGGAAGTCCAGTCTATGCCTCCTGCCTAGCTATTGGCCGTTCAGCTTTTTATTACACCAATCACAGCAATACATTTTTACAGTGTACAAACATCCCACAATGCTAGCTAGTCACAGAGCCCCAGAAATCCTCTGGTCTCTATCCTTGGTTTAGTGTGTGTGTGTGTGTGTGTGTGTGTGTGTGTGTGTGTGTGTGTGTGTGTGTGTGTGTGTGTGTGTGTGTGTGTGTGTGTGTTGTGTGTTGTTTGTTTTTAGCTCAGGCTAGTCTTGAAGTTTTGAACTTGCTAAATAACTAAGACCAGCCTTGATCCTCTGCCTCCACCTCCCAAGTGCCTGGATGATAGGCATGTGCCACCAGGTCCAACTATATTTTTAGAATCAATTATGGGGGAAATAATGCAATATTTTTCAAGAGTAGGCCATGTGTTAAGTACTTTTCTGTCACTGTGATGAAACATCATAACCGGATGCAACTTCTAGAAGGAAGGGTTTACTTGACATATGGATTCAGGGGAGTAAGAGTCCCTCACAGCATGGAGGTCCAGCAGCAAGCAACAGGCATGGAGGCAGGGGCAGAACTGAGAGCTCACATCTCCAAGCACAAATAAGAAGCAGAGAGAGCCAACTGGAAGTAGGGTGAGGCTAGGTTCTCTCAAAGCCACAGGACAACCTTCCTCTGGAAGGCCACACCTCCTAAACCTCCAACTGATGACTCCACAGCACCTCCGACTGATGACCAAGTGTTCAAATGCCCAGGCCTATGAGGGACATTTATCATTTAAACCACCACAGGCCACTATCATTAATTTTTATGTAAAGGGGATAGAAAGCTGAGTGTGGAGGTTTATGCCAGAAATCTCAACATCTTAGAAGCAAAGACAACAGGATTGCCACACATGCTAGGCTAGCCTGGGCTACATAGTGAGTTTTGGGTCAGCCTGAACTACAGGGTAAGACCCTACCTTAAAAAAATAACACACACATTGCCTGACGGTGGTGGTGAATGCCTTTAATCCCAGCACTCGGGAGGCAGAGGCAGGTGGATCTCTGTGAGTTGAGGCCAACCTGATCTACAGAGCAAGTTCCAGGACAGCCAGGGCTACACAGAGAAACCTTGTCTCAACAAACAAACAAACAAAAACTCCAATGTACAGTATGGCTCGTTAAGGAAGGGAATGGCTCAGTTGCCTTTAGCCTACTGGCTATGGGTAAGATAGGACCTCTGTTGGTCTTTTCTGTATTGAACACACAGATTGCAAGCCCAGTGCCACTTTGAGATCTTTGGCAGCAATTAACTATGCAGCTCACACACGATTGAGCCTGTATGATAATGAGTATTCAGAGACGGGTAATGCCTGGGGGGCATTCACCAACCTAAGACAGAGCACCTGTGTGGCCTGGGCAGGCGTCTCCATGACGGGTAAGGTGACTTGCTGACGTCCCACGCAACCCAAGTCAGAAGCTCATTTTTTAATAAAAGGGGGACCTGTAGGGTCCTGGTCCCCGTTTTGGGTAACTGTTGCCTTGCTTTCGGACCTTGACCTTGATATTCTCCCTATGCTAATTCCCTGCCAGGTTCCACCCTCCTGAAGGCTTAAGGGAAGTTCCTTGTCTGTGTATCCTGAATAATGGGCGTTAACAGCTTAGATGCAAGATTGTAAAACATCAGTAGCAAACTTCTGCCCTCCGGGGTCCTCCCATTGTGCTGTAAGCCTGTATTTAAGACCTCCTCCCCCCTTCAATAAATGACATTCAGCATTTAAAACTAAATATATATATATATATATATATATATATATATATAATTGAATGAATACTGCGAATGTAATCTATGAATACCACAAATGTGATTAATATCATGAGTGTAATTAATGAAGATCATGAGTGTAATTTAAAAAATAAATAAATAAATAAATAAAAAAACAAAAAAACAAAAAACAGAGAGAGAGACAGAGAGATAAAGTGACACTCAGCCTGTCATAGTGGCACACGCCTTTAATCGTAGCTCCTAGCGCTTGGGGGGCAGAGGCAGGGAGATCTCTGAGTTTGAGGCCAGCTTGATCTGCAGAGCAAGTTCCAGGACAGTCAGGACTGTGCAGAGAGATCCTTGTCTTGAAAAACAAACAAAGAAAATGCTTCCCTAGCATGCATAGAGCCCTGGGTTTGATTCCCAGTACCACATAAACAAGGCGTGGATGTGCACACCTGTAATCCCAGCATCTGGGAGATGGAGGCAGGAGATCAGAAATTCAGTCATCCTGGACTGTACAGAGAGTTTGAAGGTTGCCTGGGATACACAAGACCCTTCTTTAACAATATGTTTAAAATATTCCACCAGGCATGGTGGTGTGTACCTTCAATCCCAGCAGGCAGGTCTCTATGAATTCAGGGCCAGTCTATTCTATATAGTGATCTCCAGGACAGCCAAGGGTACATAATGAGATCTTGTTCAACCCCTCCCCCTCCAAAAAAAATAAATAAAAATATTCCAAAAACCTGTATATAGTACTTTCAAAGAAGTACTTATTTTATGTGTATGTTTTGTCTGCAAGTATGTACATGCACATTTGTGTCTGGGGCCCACAAAAGTCCAAAGAGGGCATCAGATCTCCTGGAACTGCAGCTACATAGTTGTGAGCTGCCATGTGGGTGCTGGGAATTTAACCTTGGTCCTCTACAAGAGCAGCTAGTTTCCTTAACCTCTGAGCCATCTTTCTAGCTCACCCCACACCCAGTTACTTTTTTTAAAAAGAGCAGTTTGATTACAGTGCAAGAGGTCAATGGGCTGGGTAGTAACTGGAATGTTATTTGCAGCACAAGGAAGTGTGTTGTGTTGTTGTTTTGAAAAATGGTCTCGGGGGCTGGAGAGATGGCTCAGCAGTTAAGAGCATTGGCAGCTCTTCCAGAGGTCCTGAGTTCAATTCCCAGAAACCACATGATGACTTACAGCCATCTATAATGGGATCTGATGCCCTCTTCTGGCATGCAGATAGAACACCATATACATAAAATAAATAAATCTTAAAAAAGAAAAAAAAAAAAAGAAAAAGAAAAATGGTCTCAGTGTATAGCCCAGGCTGGTCCTGAACTCACAAGGATCCTTCTGCCTCAGCCTCTGCTGAAGATTATAGATGTGTGCCACAATGTCCACGTGATGGTTTGAATGAGAATGGCCCCAATAGGTTCATATATTTGACCACTTGGACCCCAGTTAGTGGAACTGTTTGGAAAGAATTAGGGAGTCTGGCCTTGTTGGGGAGGTGTGTCACTCAGAGTGGGTGTTGAGGTTTCAGAAGATTCATGCTGTTCCCAGTGTGTCTCCCTCTACATCCTACTTTCAGATCAAGATGTGAGCTCTCAGCTGTTCTAACCATCATGTATGTGCTCCACCATCATGGACTCTAACCCTCTGAAAACATAAATCCAATTAAATGCTTCCTGTTACAAGTTGCTTTGGTCGGGGGCGGGAGGAGGGAACAGATGGGGATCTGTGGTTGGTATGTAAAATGAATAAAAAATCTCTTAATAAAAAAAAGTTGCTTTGGTCATGATGTTTTGTCACAGCAATAGAAAAGTTACTAAGACATGATTTTAGAAAAGTTACTATAACAACTTTTTTTAATTTTCAATGTTTTGGTTTTTCAAGACAGAGTTTCTCTTTGTAGCCCTGGATGTCCTGAAACTCACTCTGTAGACCACGCTGGCCCTGAACTCAGAGATCCACCTGTCTCTGCCTCCTGAGTGCTAGGACTAAAGACATGCACCACTATCGCCTGGGTAACATATCTATTTATAATAACGTTTTTGTAATGGAGAAGGAGAGGCATGTGAGAACAGCCTGGGGCTGAGAATGTAACTCAGTGGTGTCTGCCTAACGTGTGTGAAGCACCCTGGGTTCAGTCCCCAGTACTGAGCAGGGAGGGGGTCTCCAGGGCAGGCTGGCTCTCCTGGGCTCCATCTGATGCCCATTTTGACTGAACTTGTACCAGGCCAGGAAATCAACGACAGACAACTGTTGTGGGATATTTGCACACTGTGTGAAAATGTAGGAGGTTTAGGTGGGACTTCTGGGCAGACAAAGAGAGAGAACTCTGGGAAGAAGAAGAAGAAGAAGAAGAAGAAGAAGAAGAAGAAGAAGAAGAAGAAGAAGAAGAAGAAGAAGAAGAAGAAGAAGAAGAAGAAGAAGAAGGAGACGCCAGCCAGAGGCAGAGGAAGGAACACAGGCAGTACGGAGAGATCAGGTAATGAGCCATTCGACAAAACGTAGATGAAAATAAATGGGTTAGTTTAAGTTATGAGAGCTAGTGGGACAAGCCTAAGCTAAGGCCGAGCTGTTTAAGTCTCCATGTTGTTATTTGTGAGCTGGTGGCCCGAAGAAAAATCCGTCTACAAGCTAGTCTAGCCTACTTAGTGAATTCCAGGCCATGAGAGATCAAAATAAAAGTCTCAAAATAAAAGTGGACAATGTCTGGGAAACAACTGAGGTTGTCCTCTTGTCTCTACACGTGTGAAAGTGTACTTTCTCCACATGTTCACACACACACACACACACACACGCGCGCGCGCGCACACACAACTTGTTTCTACACTAACCAAGAGAATTAATAGACTTTTAGTTGGATCATTAAAAGAAAAAAATTTAAGATATGTTTCAAAATCACTAGCAGAGAGCTAGGATTACTGATGTGCATAACTACACCTTGCTCATTAAGAAAAACTTAAGCGCTGGGCAGCGGTGATGGCGCATGCCTTTAATCCCAGCACTCAGGAGGCAGAGCCAGGCGGATCTCTGTGAGTTTGAGGCTAGCCTGGTCTACAGAGCAAGTTTCAGGATAGGCTCCAAAGCTACACAGAGAAACCCTGTCTCAGAAAAAAAAAAAACAACAACAAAAAACAAAAAAAAAAAAAAAAAACAATCCCCCCCCCAAAGAAAAAAAACCCATCTCTACTTCTAAAAGATTTTTAAGAGAGCTGGATAAGGGAATGAAGCGATATCTCAGTGGTTAGGAGCACTTGCTGCTTTTGCAGATGACCTGCCTTCAGTTTCCAGCACCCACATAACTCCTAACTGTTCCTAACTCCAGTTCAGGAAGATCTGACGCCCTCTGCTGACCACTGCAGTCACTGCATGCACAGAGTGAACTTTTTTTTTTTTTTTGGTTTTTTTGAAACAGGGTTTCTCTGTGTAACTTTGCACCTTTCCCAGCACTCAGGAGGCAGAGTCAGGTGGATCTCTGTGAGTTCAAGGCCAGCTTGGTCTACAGAGCGAGATCCAGGACAGGCACCAAAACTACACAGAGAAACCCTGTCTCAAAAAACAAAAAACAAAACAAAACTTGGTCAATATACTATACTAATGTAAGATATTCATAATTGAGGTAACCTGGGTGTGAGTTACATGAAAACATCTTTTTTTTTTTTTGGTTTTTCGAGACAGGGTTTCTCTGTGTAGCTTTGCGCCTTTCCTGGAACTCACCTGGTAGCCCAGGCTGGCCTCGAACTCACAGAGATCCACCTGACTCTGCCTCCCGAGTGCTGGGATTAAAGGCGTGTGCCACCACCGCCCGGCTACAGAGTGACTTATATGCTTATACACATACAAGCAAAACAGACACATAAGCCAGGAGATGGTGGCCCATGCCTTTATTCCCAGGACTCAGAGGCAGAGGCAGGTGGATCTCTGGGAGTTGAGGCCAGCCTGGTCTACAGAGTGAGTTCCAGGACAGCCAGGGCTACACATACACATAAAAATAAATAAAAAGGTTTTTGGTTTTGTTGTTTTGTTTTTGAGACATGGTCTCTCGCATATAGCCCTGGATGTCTGGGAACTCACTCTGTAGGCCATGCTGGCCTCGAACTTGCAGAGATCTACCTGCCTCTGCTTCCCCAGTGCTGAAATTAAATAAAGCCAATTGCCACCGTGGACAGCTCAACTAAGAAATATTTTTTTGCAAGTGAGCTGGATACAATGTTTTAAGATTGTAATCCCAGACCTTGAGAAGTGCGAGCAGGTGGGTTAGGTCAAGGCTATCCTCAGCTACGTGAGACTGTTTCAAACAACAATAAAAGGTCAGTTTTACTTTGTAATTATGCTAGTCTTCTGTTTCAGGTATTATTGACGTTTTCCAGTTGGATAAATCCCTGGAGCCAGGCAGCTGAGGGCAACAGGGGCCAGAGATCTAGCAAAGAGACTAGAACAGAGAGACCAGGAGAGAACGTAAAGAGGGAGTGACTTGGGGCTCAATGGAGGGACGACATTCTGTGCTCCTGTCTTTAGTAGGGACATCCATGCTCTTTAAAGGGAAACCAGGAAATACTTTTAAAGCTAGGAAGAGGAGTCATGCAGGTGGCACAGGCCTGTAATTCTAGCACTTGGAGACGGAGACAGGAGGATTCCTGGGGCTGGTTAGCCAGTCGAATCTGTGAGCTCCAGGTTCAGTGAGAGACACTATTTCAAAAAAATAGCCGGGCGGTGATGGCGCACGCCTTTAATCCCAGCACTTGGGAGGCAGAACCAGGCGGATCTCTGTGAGTTCGACGCTGGCCTGGACTACAGAGCGAGTTCCAGGAAAGGCGCAAAGCTACACAGAGAAACCCTGTCTCGAAAAACAAAAACAAAAACAAAAAATAAGGTCAAGAGATGAAGAGGTGGCTCAGCAGTTAAAACACCTACTATGCAAGTGTGAGAACCAGAGTTTGGATCCCCAGAAATCCACCTAAGTGCCTGGTGGGCATGGCACCTTCCCTAGAATTCCCGACTCATAAAGGGACAGAGGGGACCCCCAGAGTAAGCTGGCTAGCAAGGTAAGAAA
>CABHPP010142366.1:0-19629 GCA_902168425.1 Peromyscus attwateri | reverse complement strand
AGCTATTCCCTTGGCCTTGAGTACCCTTCCCAACAAGTGTCCCTCACTCTTCTGAGCATGGGTTTTCTGGGATGAGTGCCCGGCAATCCACTTCAAATAAAACTAACCCTTGCCTCTTCTGGATTCCCTGCTACAACCCACACAAGCACCTTGCAGCTAGAACCTGTGGCTGCGGTGAGCTGATGGTATGTGCGTCTCCGTTCTTAGACTGAGCTCAGAGAGCAGGAACTGGGGTCTCAGTGCCCAGCAGCCAGAAACTGCTTGGTGAGTGGGTGCAGGATGAGGGGACCATGCCTGCTCCCCAAGAGCATGGGGCTGAGCAGATCTTCATGTATCTGTGCTCCGGAGCCGCAGAGAGCCACACAAGGCGCACAAGCCTCACTTGGCTCTGTGAGTCACTCTCTGGTTCACGGAAGGTGGACTCCAGGGTTGGCCAACAGTGAAGACACTTAAATCCTGCCTTGTGTCCCTGAATTTAGCCCCAAGTGTGAAGAATTGGGGGGAAACCCTGGGCCTGGGATTGGGAGCCTTAGTACCTGGGTACCACCTCCACTGGATGTCTGTTGCCCTGGTAACAACTCTTCCCCTAGACCCTAGGCCTCCTCGGTGAAACAAGGTATGTGCATGGGGTGGAAGGCAAACTCCAGCCATTTCTGCTTTACCCAGTACCATGTCCCTAATACACAGAGCTGCTGTATCATTGGCACACAGTACACATTTGCTGAAAGTATGAAAGTGTCAACTCTAGTCGTCACCAACAGCATAGGAGTTCCAATTGAGGGCCTTACCCCAGGGTCCAGAGCTAACCCTTCATACTTGCTCACCTGGCGCCTGAGCGGCCTCTGAGCCAGAGGGGAGCGGCCCGGTGGGGGTAGTTTAGGGATGGCGCCCCAGGTGGGGGCCCCGTGAGGCTGGAGTAGATAGGGTGCCTCTTTGGGAAGCTGTAGGATGCAGCTGGTGTCTGCTGGTTGGGAGTGAACAGACAAGATGGAGCCTGTGGGGAAGGAGCATGGAGAGGTCAGTAGAGAGGAGTCTGTGAGGCCTCCCTTCCGTCCTCCCTCCCCCTCAGGGCCTCTACCCCTCACTGCCCTGGGATGAAAGCGACTTCTTCCAGTCTGGGTGTTTTTTCTCTTTAGCTCGGGGAGGTTTCCTCAAAATAAGAGACACTTCTTTTGTTGGTCTTAGGGAAGGTTGGATCTGCCTGTGTGAGCTGTAGGGAGTGGTACCTGACTGGGCTTTGGGGAGCCCCCAGCCCCTGTGTCCTAGGGCTCTCTCAGACATGCTCCCATTGCGGCACATGTAGCTGTCATTGGGCAGAGAGTGCGTCCGGCTGACACCAGACTTCCTCACGGTCAGCAGGTCTGGTCCCAGGGGGACCGGCACCTCCTCGGGGTGGGGTACCATCTGCAAAAGGATCAGGGCATGGGGTGAAGAGCATGCAGCTGGGTTTGATAACTGAGGAAAAGCTAGACAGCAGGAACTAAGGCCTCCCCCACCAGACCCACCGCCCTCCCCGCCACCTACCCACACCCACCTCCACACCCTCCTAGGCCAAGGTGATAGGCATGAGCATGGTAGGAGATGGGAAGACAGACAAGGGGTTTCTACACATAGGGAGAAAGGGGTGGAGAGACCCCACCCTGAGAGCATGCCCACAGGATCCCCTGTGAGCCTCTGGGCTGGGGATGGTGGGGGACTAGGAGGGATGAGAGAAGAGAGAGCAGCCCCCAGCACTGCCTGTGTGTGGTCCTCTTAGAGAATCTGAAAGTTACCCCAGGGATCAACAGGGGTGGGGTGGGGGGGGCAGGCCTGAGCTAGATTCGTGCAGGTTAAACAACGGGTGAGCACAAGGGGCATGGCCCAGCCTAATCTCCAGATCTTTAACCACACAGAGACTCTGGAGGGTGGAGGTGGGTAGCAAGGCCTGGGCCCTGGGGACTCAGTACTCCCTCAGTGGACAGATTTGGGGTGGGAGTGGGTTTGGGAAACCTGTTTCAAAGAAAGGCAGT
This sequence comes from Peromyscus attwateri, assembly GCA_902168425.1. NCBI lineage: Eukaryota > Metazoa > Chordata > Mammalia > Rodentia > Cricetidae > Peromyscus > Peromyscus attwateri. The sequence goes on along the minus strand of CABHPP010142366.1, from coordinate 17,620 downwards.
GATTAGCCCTGGACCCCAGAACAGGAACCCAAGGCTGGATCCCAGAGTTTCTCTCCCCCTTTAGAACCTCTTTCCCTGGACTCCCCATTCCCAGTTCTCAGGGAGGCTGTAAGGCTCTTCTTCCCACGTGGGCTCAGCCGGTGACAGTCCCAGCCAGTGGAAGATGGCTGTGCTGAGTACAGTCTGAGTCTTTCCCTTCTATCTCAATCCCAGGACCCACTTCTTTCAGCGAGCCACAACCTCTAGAGACCCTCCCAGCCTCTGATCAAGATCCTGCCTCAGCTGGCCTGGCTCTCACGACAGAAGACAAATGATAAGAGGAGGGGGCTGCTCACTGTCAGAGGGGCAGAGGGAAACTGAGGCAGGGTAGAAAGGTCACAGTACACCCAAGAACACCCCCCTCCCCGCCCCCGAGCTTGTTGAGGACAGAACACAAAGGACACATAGGGACAGCGAGAGGAGACAGGAACAGTCCCCAGAGGGGAAGGACGTGGTGGTAGCAGCAGAGACGTGGCTCTCACCCAGGACATGAGTCTCATGAGGGAGGGGGCAAAGGAAGGGAGCAGGGAGGGAGGGCTGGCTGGTACAGGGTTCCAAACACAGAAGCTGGCTCCCAAGTCACTTCTGTTTTGGGCTGTCATTCCTGGAATAACCCTGTCACCACTGATGCCCCTGTAACCCTCTGAGCAGGGCCTTGGTTTTATCTTATCTCATTCGAGGAAGAATTCATGCCAGCAAAGGCTGGGGCACTTTGTGCCCACAGGTGAATGCATGCCTCTGGGCAGGACTAGGGCACCGAGTGGGAAGAGGATCTGGAACCCTGCAGCCAGCCTAGCCCAGGCTGGGGGAGCAGTATGGGATGTGTGCATGTACATTGCTCTCCAGGGCACTAAGTAAGAGTGTGTGAGTGTCGTCAGGCAAAGAGTCATCCGTCAGAGCTAGAGAGCAGGACGGTTCAGACACAATCTCTGACGTCAGAGACAGAGCCTCCATCTCAGCTAGAGGGATCTAGACAGGAGAGAGATGAGCAGGCATGAGAAACCAGGACGCACACGCGCGCGCGCGCATGCGGCACACTCGCAGCCCCCACTTCCCCTTTCCACAAAGCAGGGAGGAAGGTATCCCATGTCGCTCCCCGCCCCTCGCCCAATCGACCCACAGCACCTCCTCCCTCTCCCCCTCCAACCCCCTGCTCTGATCAGAGAGTCTGTAGCAGGCACCAAAGAGACAGAGCAAACACTGGCGAAGCAAAGGAGACCAAGAGACACAGTAACACATTCTAAAGATACCCCAGGCATCTTAGCAGCCCCCTCCCACACTGCCGCCACCCAGAGAGAGCGCGGAGGAGAGGGCTTCCAATCTCATAAAGATGATACCAAACACAAAAAGAACGAAGAAAGGCCCCTCAAAGCCCCGTCTCCTCTCTGCAGACAGAGCAGCATGGTGGGGGTGGGGGCGCCGCACCGGGGACAATGCCGGCAATCTGACGGCTGTTTTCTGCCTATTCTCTTCGCTTCCAAAAGCCTAGCAGGACTTGGCCTGCCCCCAGATTCCGGCTTCTCCCCTCGCGGGCCCTCCTCCGCCTGCCTGCAACCTGCTCCCCCTTCTCCAATGTGGGCCTTGAGAGGTGCTCTCCCAGCTAGTCTGAAGGGGGCGCACTCGGGCCACCACATCATCAGGCTAGCTCACCTAGGAGCTTCAACGCCGGTGAGATACTGGGGGCGGTGAGTGGTGCCCGGGTGAGTGGGCTGTTCTGACCACTGTCCTGTGGCACTCTCCTCCCTCCCTCCGCCTTTCCTGTGGGCCTAGTTTAGGATGGGGGAGCCTGGGGAAGGGACCGGCTGTATTCCTTTTCCCCACTGATCATTCTAGGTCACTGCCAGGTCTGAGACTGAATCCTAACAAGAAGCACGGGTCTTTATCATGTGAAAATCACTGTCTATTTTCTACCAGGCAAAAGGCTGCCCAGGAACCTGTGGGCCCACGCCTTCTCCCAGCAGGGTTTGTGCGGCAAGGCTCCAGCTGGAGTCGACATCCTTTAGCCCACTCTAGATCGGCAATCCCTGACCTGGGGTTGGGGTTGGGATCTTGAAGGAGTACTGGGCCAAGGGGAGGGGAACCGGGCTGGAGGGGCCAAGAAAGCAACAGCTCAGGGTAAGCTGGGCTTGTGGAAGAGCACCCTAGGTGTGCAGGAAGGGGTGGCATCTGGTGAGGGAGTCAGGCCTGCTTCCTGTTCATGACCCAGAAGTGACCTCTATTTCCTAGGTCAGAAAACGGCCTACGACAGCTGTTATCATGTCTAGTGGGTTTTGTGCTTGCAAGGCCAACAGAGGAGTGGGGATGGGTACTGGACACTACAGAAGAAACAGGCTGGCTAGAACAGGTCCCTTTATGGGTCCCACAGCCACTTGCACTAACCTCAGAGACTCTAATCCCCTGGACCTGACACAGCCTCCTTTACCCCCCTAAAGTCCTATTGTCCTCTCTCTTCTTCCTTCCAGATTCTTTCTTATGAAGAAACTCCCCAAGCCTGTTCTCCATCCTTGCCTCTCCCCTGAAAGGCTGATCTCTTCCTCTCTACCTTTCAGAGCCTGGAGCACACGCGCCCCGCACCTCCCCCCCCCCCTGCCTCCTGCCAGATTCAGTGCTCAACTGTGGCCCTACAGTTGCTCTTTCTCTAGATACTCAGTGGGCAGGCAACAGCCCCAGCCACCCCAGAAGCACAGCATAGCATGGCACAGCTTGGCACGGTCAGAGGAAGGGGCACATGACAGGGCACAGTAACCTGTGGGTCGGAGCCGCCCGGGCTGGGGGCGGAAGGGAAGGCAGAGGGCTGGCCCCCTGGGCCTGCCAGCTCGTCCATCAGCTTCAGCTCCCCCTCCAGGGAGCCCTGGATCAGCAGGGAGATGGTGTCAAACAGCTGTCTGTCCTGGGAGGACCAGCCCATAAAGGGAGCCGGAGAGCCAGGGGAACAGGGGTCAGAAGGGCAACGATGAGAAGTGTCAGGGCAGGGGATCGGAGAGGGGTAGACAGAACGAGTGGAGGTGAAACCCACGTGGCAGGTGCACACAAACGCGCGCACACATACACAACACACAGCAACAGAGAGATGAGAAAAGAGGAGCATTGGGGAAGAGGAAGGTGTAGGAGGAAGGAGAGATGGGAGATGAGAATGATCAGGGTCCACAGGGGGAGAGGGAGAGACAGGGAGAAGAGGAAAGGATAGGGAGATGGAAGGGAGTCAAGGAGGTAAGAGAGGGGGGTAGGAAAGAGGTTTGACAATCGGGTAAAGATAAAAAAGAAATAGGAAGGAAACAGAGAACTTAGCCTCGAGCTTAAAGCCTAGAAGGGGAAGCCACACCGGGCTGGAGGAGCTAGCATGTCTGCCACCACTTTGCTAGAGGGTGGCCGTATACAATGAATAGGGGCAGCCATTCTGGGAAAGGGCAGGTGGCAGCTAGTCCCTCAACATCGGGGTAAGAGGGCCAGGAGGACGGAGGAGAAGCCCCGGGGCCTGCTGGGCTCCTATACACCCTCAGTGAGCTGCTGTTTGCCCTGCCCTCCTTGCCCCTCTCCTGCCCCACGGCCCTTTCGAAGGGGCACTGTTGCTCACCGTGGGGTGCTCGAGGGAGAAGCCCGAGGCTGCTCCAATGTGGGCCGTGGTGTGTGGTGCCCCAGGCTTAGGGCTCCCAGGGCTATTGGCACCCTCCACCCCAGGCCAGAGGAAGGGGCTGCCCAGCGGCGAGTGGGGCTGCGGGCTGAGTGTCTTCATCTCCAGCTCCAGCTCCGCCTCCAGCTCCGCCTCCTCCTTGGCCTCTTTGTTGCTTTCTTCCAGGTGCTTCATCAGCACAGCTATGACCACGTTGACCAGCACGAACTGGGCCGTGAGCACGAACGACACGAAGTAGATGGGTGAGATGACTGTGTTGTAGCAGGTGGACTCCTGGTCACAGTCTCGGAGGGTGTCCTGTGGGAGGTGTCAAGGGCAGAGGCTTGAGGGTGGGAAGGACGGAGGATGGAGCTGTTGTGGAAAAAATCAGAGCGCTGAGGGAGAAGGACCTGGATGGGAAGGGAGATCAGTTTCCCGAGGACAGAAAGGTGTTTGATGCTGTTGGGGCAAGTATGAGTGAGTCAAAGCATGTCCTGAGAAGAGAGAGTCCAGAGTGTTCTGACAGTGCAACGAGGGGGCGTGCTTTTATTCATGGCTAATACATCTTCTCAAAGAACCTTAGGTCAGAGACTGGGGTGACCTCTCTGTGTTCGAGCAGCCCTGGGAAGGGCCTCCATCTTGTGGGCTCTCACCTTCATAATGCCGTTCCAGTTGTCACCGGTGGAGACTCGGAAGAGGGTCAGAAAGGCCATACCAAAGTTCCTAAAGGTGGCATGCCGGCCCAAGCCCTCACAGGGGTGTGTCTCATCACACTCTGGGGGAAGAGGGTAAAGGAGAGAAGCCATATTAGTCCCATGATCCCCCTTGGTCTCCAACCCTGACTCCTCCACCATCCCCAATCTCAACTCACCCAGGTCTCCAAAGAGCTCCACGCCCAGAGCTGCAAAGATGAAAAACAATAGCATGAAGAGAAGTCCCAGGTTCCCCACCTGGAGAAGAGGGAAAGAAATGGAAAAGACGCTGCTGGCTCTCCAGTCAGCTTCCCTGAGCCCCCTGCCCTTTTGGAGGGCACCTCCTCCTCCTCCCCAGGAGGACCCTTCCCTTCTGCCCACCCCACCTCCCAGCTACCTGGGGCAGGGCCTGCATCACCGTGTCCAGCAGCGCCCGCATGCCCACAGCCATCTTCAGCAGCTTCAGCACTGAAGAACAGGACAGTGTCAAGAGCTGGCCCCCTCCGGGTCTCCCATCACAGAGCCGGGAGAGCCAGGCTGGGCTGCAGCTGACGGAATGGTCCACCCACACCCCAACCCCCTCATGCTGGACAAACCCCTACCTATGGCAGGGGCTGGGGGAAAGCCCCTGGGAACCCATAGCCATCCCCATAACCAACTCTTTGTATCTCCCCCTGCAAGCTGGTTACTGGGGGAAGGCAGACACAAGCGGTACAGCCGGACCTACCTCGGGCAATGCGGAGCACCCTCATGATACGGATGATGGTGGGGTTGATGGGCAGCGAGGCGTTGACTTCGATCTCCTCCAGTGTGATGCCCATGATGGACAGAAGCACGATGGCCAGGTCCAGCTGATTCCACCTGGAAAAATCAATCGGGAATGTCGCTCCCTGAGTCGGGGAAGGAGGTATGGGGGAGGGTGCTGTGGTGGCCCAGAAAAGTAGAACAGGGAAGGGCCTGTGCTTTTCATTTTTAATTATTACCCCCCCCTCCATATGGTGTTTTGATGTGTTGCTCAAGCTGACCTCAAATTCATAGCAATCCTCCAGTCTCAGCCTACCAGCATCTGAGACTACAAGCATGAGCAGCGACACCTGGCTTCATCTGTCTTTGTTTGTTTCCAGCATTTATATGTTTACTTTGCACCAAGCATTATTTTAAGAACTTTTGTATCCGTATCACAACTCTGATATGGAGAGTGATAGTTTATACTTCACAGAGGAGGGAACTGAGGCACGCCCAAAGTCACCAGTCACTAGTAGTAGAAGTAGGATTCGAACCCAACCCAGGCAGTCTAGCTCCAAGCTCACACACAGTGGTTTCTTGCTGCTAAATCCCTCTAAGCCTTGCCTTGTCAGACCCCCCGAATCCCTCCCACCCCTTAAGCCCTGGATCCTTGACCACCATCACCATCAGTCCAAGGGTGGCAGCTGAACTCACAGAGTTAAGAAAGGTCTTTAGGCTCAAAGCCTTCTGGGTATTTCCCCAGGAGACACACCTCTATTTCCTCTCAATGCTCCCAGACCTCTTTCTTCTGTTACCTGTCCTGGAAGAAACGGCGGAAGCCAAAGGCCACAAGTTTAAAAACTGACTCCAAGACGAAGATGACCGTGAAGATGTAGTTGCAGATCTTCAGAGCCTCGTCCAGGACCTGGCAGGGGTAGGGGCCAGATGCAGGGTCTCCTTAGGCCCAAGGCTGAAGCCTGCCCCACCCCTCCATCACCATTCCTCCCCAGTCTGGGAAGCAGGGTGAAGCTAAGGAAGCCTGCTTTCTCCATTTCCTACCACGATGGCTGACCACTGGCCACTACCCCATGACAATTCAAATCTGGCGCTCAATGTCTCCTTGAGAGGTGATGAGAAACCCACGAGACTGCGCCAGAAGGCACAGAGCACCGAGACTGGAAAGAGGCTTGTACCTTATCAGCTCAGCCTCCTCCCTGCACAGATGGGGAAACTGAGGGCTGGAAGGTAGAGGAGAGGTATGACTGGAAACAGATGGGTTGGGGGGCTGAGTATTTACTAGAATCTAAGTCTCGAAGGGCAAACATCCATCTATCTGTCTCCTTCACTTTCCAAGGCTCAGAGTCACACATACTAGATGCTCAATAAAAATGTCCTGGTCCCCCACTTCCTAGTTATGTGACCTTGGTCAAGATAATTAACCTACAGAGCCACAGTGTCTTCATCTGTAAAACAAAGGGGATACCCACCTCTAAGGAGACCGCTAGAGTACGAGGACCCATGCAGTGTTCCCAACGCTTGCCTGGCACACAGAGGCTACAGTTCAGGTTGTTGCCTCATCTGGGGGAGGTCCCTAGGCTGCTGGCCCATCACTTGTTCTTACCTGGGGCTGCTGGTAGTGTTCCATGGCCATAGTGACCACATTCAGCCCAATGACACCAGTGATGAAGAGGTCCAAGTAATGGCTGGTACACAGGTGGTGGACAAGGAGCCGGAAGCGGGAGTAGTCTGAGTAGTAGGGCTTGCACTGGGCTTCTGGTGGGGCGGGAAGGAGAACAGAGCAAACATCAGGCCCTGTCCCCCACACCCCTCCACCCGCAGCCCCTCCCTGCCGCCAGCCTCTACCCCAGTGCTGAAACATTCCATGTCACCAGCATCCCAATCGCCCCCACCCCGGCTGCCCTTCGCAGGAGACGGCTGTTTTGGCCTGTCCCCAGGCAAGCGTCTGTTCTACTGCCTGCAGTCAGGGGGGGAATGGGATAGGGACATGCAGAGCCCCTCCCCTACATTAGATACTGGGTGAGCCCGTACCCCAGGGCAGCTTCTGAATCGTGCCAGTTCCTTATAACACCTTTGATCCCATGTTCAGCAGCAAGGTGGATCAATAAGATGAAAGACCCCATCTAATCGTGCTCAGAGGGAGCTCCAGCCACAGAGGCGAAGGCTGCGAGGCCTTCTCCAAGCTCAGCCTCCAGGGCCGCCGAAGGGATTACATGGAGCTGGGATTTACGATAGGACCGGAGATTGGAAATTGGACATCTTGGCTGCCTGATGACCTACCACAGGGTCCCCGGAGGACAATGCCCCGGACTTCCCACAGCCTCATGTAGGGAAGGTAGGAGGGGAGGCCCAGGGCTCTGCTCCGCCCCAGACTCAAATTGGGAGGGTGCCACCCACGGACTCACCCAGTTTCTAATGAGGCAGTACCCAGCCTACCCTGGGTATTGGGGTGGTCTGACACTGCAGGCTGGGCGGGAAGTGCTGTCTGAGATCTGTCTGTCACAGGCACAGTATTACTCTTGTCATTAGCCGACCACTTAGAAAAGTCACAGTGCCGGGTTATCCTGCCAAGCAGGCAAGAGAAATCTGGGGGCAGATTTCAGGGGGTCCTCCCCCAGGTGCTGAAGTAAGGGCCAGGCCAAGGTGGGGGACATGCTATCTGGAAATGTGCCAACAGATTGGTCTCACAGGAAGCCACACAGAGGGAAGAGAGCCCCCCTGGGAAAGCATGGCCAACCTCAGGTCCCAGACAGCCCTTCCCCTCTTAGGAGGTCTTGGCAGAAGCCAGCCAGTGAGGGCTACAGCCTCTGAGGCCCATGCCAGGAACCAGCTGGCTCAGGAGTGGCAGAAAGCTTTGGACCCAGGCCAGCTCAAATACAACTATCTTTTCCCATGCAGAGGATCCCTTCACAGAGAGGTAAACTGAGGCAGGGAGTGGCTTGGGGGTGAGTCCCCACCAAAAGCCAAAGGAAGAAGTGTGCCCAGAAGTGGCAGGTTTGGGCTTGCGAACCACTCTGCAAGCCCACCCGACCCGTCTCCACATCGGCCTTGAGGTGTGGATAACCAGGGGGCACGGACCCAAAAAGGCCAGGTGCACCTCGGAGGTGCTTGAGACCATCCCTTTGTTTTCAGAGATGGCCCTGCCAGGTGTGACTTTGCTCAGGCGGCCCTCTTGACACCCAAGAGTATGGGGAGTGGAAAGGCCAGAGGCAGTGGAAGCCATGAGACCACAGGTCATCCACACCCGATAGTGGAGGGTGGTTGGGCCAGCCAGGGCCTCTTTCTTCCTTCCTTCCTTCAGTACCATGAGAACCAGAGGGCGCTAGTCACCCTGTGTTGCTTTAGCAGCCGGAACTCTTTCTCTGCATTAATCTCCATAAATGCCGAGAACACCCGATCCCATTATGCTAAAATATGAATGGAGAATTAACTAAAATGTTTTGAATACAATTAGGTTAAACGAAGCGGCTCCTTATTAGCCCCGTTATTAGTTGAGAGAATGTCGAGGGGAGGCTGGGAGAAGTCCCCTCATCCTCTAATACCCCAACCTGACTTATTGTGGGCACACCAGGGCCAAATAGAGGAATCACCAACATCTCTGCCTTCCAGCTTTGCTTCAAGAGTCTGAGTGGTGGGGGAGGGGCTGCATTGCGCCAGGGACCCTCCAGGTAACTCGGGGGGCGGGGGGGGGGGGGGCAGGGAATGACTGAGGCAGAGCATCTGTTCACAGCCACAGGTCCCAAATATCCTTCTACCTGATCCCGCAGCCCTGATTGGTAGGCATCCAGGAAACCCTCCATTAGAACACAGGTCAAAAGAGCACCAACTAGAGCGGCCTGTCCTCCAGCAGCCCCTCTGCCATCCAGAGAGACCCAGAGAATAGGTGGCCCAGCACCAGAATGAGACAGCAAGACCCCAGCCTCCAGCCTGATCTCCCTGCCTCCTACTAGTACCAACTGCCTTTGGCAGAGTAGAGCTCAGTGAGACAGTGGGAGACAAGACGGGCACCAGGCCCCTGGGGAGGTCCAGGGGCCAATGAGGAGAGCTGGAGGGGGCTGTGAGGGACAGCAACAGGCACAGTGAGTTAGTAGGGGGTCACAGGGAGCCCAAGGCACAGTCAGGGCAGCAAGTCTGCCAAGGACAGTGGTAGGGAATAGGCTTTCGGCAGGGATATAGGCCCCCCACAGCAAAATCCATGCTGCTGTGGGTCCTGGCCTGGTGGGAAGAAAAGAGGGGTAGGTGGAGATGGAGGCCAGAGGTGGTGAAGGAAGTGAAGCTGGTGCTGGGGGTCAAGTGTCACAGGGCTGGTCTTGTCACCCGGTAGCCCCTGTCTCTCCCTTCAGACCTGTGTCTGCTTAGGCCCAGCATCTCGATAATCCAACTTTTCCATTTCGCCTTTCCCGGGCCGGGTGATAGCTCCTGCTGGCCGCAGCAGAAGGGTAGGTGAAGGTATTTTAGCAGGAAAGGGGGTTTATATGTTTGGCTCTCAGAAAACTCAGACTAGAGACCTGGCTTGACCCCAGTCACTGTGGTAGATAGACTGGCATACCAGCACCCCAGCATCTGGGAGTCTAGTAGAAATTCAGGGCCAACATCCCTGTGGGAGACCTTTACGGTGAGTCCCAGGAAGCTCTGTCCAGTCTCTCCATGTAAGTCTTACTCACACTGAAGTCTGGCAAGCTCTGGTATAGACCCTGATGAGCCCCAGGCCCTGAGAAGAGGGATGTAAGATGTTACGAGGCCCTGTTCGGAGTCTAGGTCATTGCTACAAGCAAAGAGAGTATGCATGTGCCGTCAGGAGCAAGCCAGGACCCCTGGGTGGGGGTGCAGGATAAGACAGCCAGTGTGTGCTGCGGTGTAGGTATGGTGGACCTTGACAGCTGTGCCTACACATGCCAATTAATGAGACAGTTCCTTGGGGAGAAGAGCCTCAGTGGGCCAGCCGTGTGTTTGGGTGGTGTTTAGGGGTAAAGTGGAGCATGTGTATTCTTCAGTCTCCACACCAACCTGCTGCCCAGTATCTCAGAAGGGTTAAGCTAAAGACTACTTCTCCCCACCTTCCCCACATCCCCTACCATGTCAGAAATTTGGAAAATAATTCGACACAGAGACATGGGGATCCTAGCAATAGAGATCCAAACCAGCCAGAGACTCCTGAGCCCCCTGAGGGATGCTACGCAATGTCAAACACCATAGCTCAGGACCATAGCAACAGGAGATGATGATCTGCCAAGGCTCGGAAGGCCCCTTGAGTAGGTCTCTGAGCCCTCACGGACCCCCGCAGCCCATTTCCCCAGGATGGCACCTGCCTGAGTTGGGCAGTGAAGAATGATACAGTCAGTGGTTCCCAGGCTGAAAACCCAAGCCCTCAGCAACAGAGAAAGCAGCCATGTGGGGGCCTTTCGTTCTCAATAAAATTTCTCAAAGCTTGAAAGAAATCATCCATCCGATCATGTGAAGACCCCATAGACTAATTTAATGGCACAACAGCTCTCTTCACCATCATTTAGTGTGTGACCTTCTGCGGCTCAGAAGCTCTGATCAGCAATTAAATGTGCCTTTGATTAGTAAAAATAGTGAAACAAAGCCGTTATCCACATGCTCCCGACTTCAGACTGTCTACCAAACTGCAGGATCTGTGGGAGAGGCCAGAAGGGGAATCCTCGGATAAACAGCTTGGGAACCATCAGGGAATGTGATGAGGACCCACAGCCCTTGCCATAGACTCTGATCCTCCCAATCTCCATCTGGGACTAGTATGGGGGGGACTAGGAGACAGAGTGGGGCACAGGGTGAGGGACAGGCACTGGGAAGTCTTCCCAGAGACACACACAGCTTTTGGAGGTAAGGACTCAACTTGTTCTCAAACCTCTGGCTTTTGCGGGGAGAAGCTTGTAGCTAACACAGTCTTTCCGTTCCCAATTCCTGATGCTTGTAGCGACGACGTGGCCACCGTGATTACTTGACTATTAATGAGTTGGTTCAATTATTCATTGCTACATTTTTAAAACAAATCCTTCCCCTCACTGCTCCTCTCATCCTCTCCCTTGGATCAAAGACTCCCCTTCAGACAAGGGAAGGCAGAGAGATTTGCAGCTTAATAATCAACGGTGAGGACAGGAGAACAGAGTGGAGGTGCAGAATCCCGGGACCTCTTCAGAAGACCTGGATCCTCCAAGAACTGTTAAGCCAGAGGGGACAAACCCACTTCACTTCCATCCAGCTTATCATGGGCCTATGGGGGGGGGGGGATGGGGGACGACGCAGACCCAATGCTTCAGGCTCTGCCCTCTGGGGGGCCCCAAGGACCCCCAGCCCTTCACCCCTAGAGGATAGAATCAATGAGCCATGGAGAGGGAGCAAAGAGCATGTCCCACACGCATGAACCCACACCCCAGACGCAGTACCTGACGCAGCGCTGGCTGAGCTGCCGGGAGCAATTACATCGTCCAACATTAGATCTAAAAGAACGAAACACGACATTGGTCATTGACCGGACCAGGTGCGCTGGGCAGGGCCCCTCAGCTCCAACCCTCACTCTGCCGACAAATGGGGTATGCTGAGCACTAGCAATTGATTCTGAATGCCAACCCCAGACTCGGGCACCTGAAGAAGGCAACTCTCCAGGGTCACAGGGGTGGGGAGGTACTGGAAGGGGGCAGGCAGGCCGACTGTCATCAGAACAGATGTCCACTCCTACCCCCGCTGTGGCCTCAGCTGCACCTGAACAGCTACAGACCCCAGAAGCAGAGCCAGCTGGTCAGGCAGGGGCCACAGTGCCTCCTGCCCAAAAAAAAAAAAAAAAAAAAAATCCATCTGCAGATGCCTTGTTGAGGCAGCTCACTGCCAGGGGTGTGCAGTGGGTGGAGCAGAAGTGGGAGCGTGGCCCTGGGGACAGGGTACCTGCCCAGCTTTAGAATCTACAGGGATGCCAAGGCCAGACCCCAACTCAGAGCTGGGAAGAGGGAGGCCTTTCAAGGGTGATGGGTGATTGCGAGAGATAGGGAGTTGTTCCTGCTCATGGCCGACTGGGGGCCAGAGTCCCCCTCCACATCCTCCTGGAGCATCTCTGGCCCCACCCCACTCTCACCCTTGTCTGTAACTCCACGCTCTCCCCTTCCTCCAAGCACCTGCCACGGGCAGCGGGAGATGCAGCTGAGGGCACAGGGGGGCAGAGGCACTGAGCCCCTAACTCACTCGGTGGTACTCACATTTCCACACACCAAAGGGAAACTCAGAGCGCGGCACACATCTGATCGGCGGAAGGCAGACGGTTTGTGAGCGGGTGGAGAGGAGGGAAACCCACAGACCAAACAGGGAGAGACACAGGGAGACACACAAAGGCTTTGAAACCCACACACAGAGACACGTGGAGGAACGTGGGCTGTTACTGAGAGAGGCACGGAGATGACAGAGCACCAGACAGACAGGAGCCCTGATTGGGAGTCAGGTGCACACACACCTGCACACATGCCGGAAACAGCAACTACAGAGCTACTCCTCTTCCTCCCCATGTGTCTCAGCCTGTCCACGTCAGAGCATGAAGGTGAGAGGCATGAAGCCTCACCCACCCTGTGCAAGAGGTGCTGGGAGAAGAGGTGAGGGCCTGGAGGGGGTCTTGGGCCAAAGAGTGGTTATTTAGCTTTCCCAAGAGCATAATCCTTTCCAGAGACAAGAGAAGACTCTTCCTATCCTTTCTCTTTCTCCTTCTCACCCTTCCTTTTTTTGTCTGGCTTTTTGAGACAGGGTCTCACTGTTAGCCCAAGCTGGCCTCAAACTCACTATGTAGCCCAGACTAGCTTTGGGCCTGTGATCCTTTTGTTTCTGCTTCCTGAGTGACTTGATCATAGGCTTGTGCTACCATGCCTGGCTCTTCTTTCCTTTCTTCTTTGGCAAGAAAACCACCAACCACCAAGGAGCCAGGTAGTTTTTTTTTTGGAGAAAAGGGAAAGGGCTGTGGTTCCGAAGTTTATTCTCAACTATCGGCTCTTTGCAGGTTCACCTGAGCCCTGGCTGAGCAGCTATGGACTCTGAGCATGCACGGAGATTAGAATACTTGCTGGACAAGGCTGTGTTGATCTGAGTTGGTACCTAGGCTAATCCCTGGGTCACTGGACACCAGTACAGGGATGTGTAATGTCAGGTCAGGTGGATGTCCCTCCTCTGAGAGACAACTGAGATGCTGAGTGTCAGTTTCTCCCTGGCATCCTCTGGGGAGTATGAGGCTGAGACCGAGGGAGCCTCCTGGGGGGACAGCTCCTTCCCCATGGAGCTGACCTGGTCTGCTTCATGCAGGCTCTAAAGGCGGACGGACATGCTGTTGAGGAAAGGAGATGTGGAGGGGGGCCGGAGCACTTCTCCCAGCCCCCAACCCCAGCTCCCAACCCCCTGCCGTCGCAAGGCCAAGGTCAAGCATGACCCAGAGAGACGTGGAAAGACTACCGACCGGCCATCTGCTTCTCCTTACTCCTTCTCTTTTTCTCCAGCCTCCTGAGTCGCTTCTCCTCCCGGCGCCGCGCCTCCTCCTCCTCCTGGTGCTGCCGACACTTGTGGAAGTTCTCCACCACCACGCCCACAAACATGTTCAGGACAAAGAAGGCCACGATGAGCAGGAAGGAGATGAAGTACAGCAGCATCCAGGGGTTGTGGTTCATGATGGGCTGGTGGGGAGCAGGAAGGCCATGTGGTCCTATCAGCCTGATGGGCACCATCTCAGGGGCTGCCCACCTTGGCTAAAGTTGTACATCCTGGTGGGAACCATCTCAGGGGCTGCCCACTTTGGCTGGACTTGTACAAAATTAAACAGCTTCAGGGATCTGACAGGTGAGTGGCTGGTATGAGTTGGCATCAGGCAAGAATGGCTATTCTTTATCTAGTAGTTTTCTTTGTTCCTGCTAACTCCTGCCCTGAGGGGATGGGAGCCCAGTATTCTCAGACCTTCAGACTTTTCACGCCAAATTTACCAATTTTTAACTGTTCGCCCATCACTTGGAAAAACAAAAATGAAACTTATGGTAGGCCCACAGATGCAGCCCTGCCGTAAGCTGCCACATGGCCTGTGTTTGCCTGGTTACTCTTGGCAACCAGCCCAGGCTGAATGACCTGAACCCAGAAGTGGTCCTTCCCACCCCCACCTTACCTGCTGGTCCACACCCACAGCATCCAGCCCATCATACATGATGTCAACCCAACCATCCTTGGAGGCCAGCACGAACAGGGACATCAGAGCCTGGGGAGTGGGGGGTGGGGTAGGAGAGGAAATAACAGACTGTTTGAAACCTAGAATGTATGGCTGAACTACCCACCACATGCCATCAAAGCATGTCCTGGCAACATCTTGGGGTCCCTGCTCCAAGTCCCAGGAGAACACTCTGTCCCAGGACCCCATGGTTGGTCAGAAGCTACGAGAGATAACTAAGTCTCTGGCCTTATCTAGGCTGGGAGGCTCCTAAGGCCCTAGGAGTCTAGAAACCAAAACAAATCAGCAAAAACCAGCTTCATATTCTTTTTTGGTGGTAATAGGGTCGAACCCACATCTCCATGAAGGGTAGGCAAGTGCACCACCCTGGACTGCCCAGCCTGGCTACTTCACTCCCCATGTATCTGTCTCCACAAACGGGAAGGAAAAGGGATCCCCTGAAAAATATGAACCCTGATCACGTAAGCAAATACACACTTCGTACGCTACATGCTTACAAACCTCAAGGAAACAGTAATGCGAACTATTCACCAGATGAGAAATTGGAGCTTCCTATAGGTCAGCTGCCCAAAGTCACTGCGCTGACAAAGACGGTGCCAGGGTTCATATAAAAAATAATAACCTGCTCTCAATCTCACGTGTGCTCTCTGCTGGTCCTGGTCCAGCCCCCTGCCTTCTCTGAGCCTCCATCCCTTCATCTTTGGCGAGCTACAGGCCTTTGTGGTCTGTCCACTGGGGTGTGTGGGTACACTAGCTCTGGGACACAGTGGCCGTGAGCCAGCTGAAGGCCAGTCTCTGTGGCTGCCCACTCCAGCTGACTTGGTACACACTACTCAGGATGAATGCATATCCCGTCCGTCCCCCCCCCCCCCCCCCCGCCCTCTGGGCTCTTCCCCTTCCCAAACCTGTCACTCACCTGGCCCAGGTTGTCAAAGTTGTACTTGTGCCGGACCCATCGGTAACTGGCCTCAGCACAGTCTGATTTGTTGGTGATGTTCCTAGTGTCCTCACCCTGACACACGAAGAACTTCCCTTTGAAGAGCTGGACACACACATGTGGGAGGCAGAGAGTGAGCCCGGGGCTCCCGACCCTACTTTACCTCTGAGTCCAGGGATGTAGCACACCCCGGGCGACGGGGCTATTCATCTCGGGGGGGGGGGGTGGCGGGGGGGTTAGTCAGAAACCCTGACAGGCAGTTCCCCTCTAGGTACCCTCTTCTTGTTCTCAGAGAGGAAGGACAAAGTGGAAGGAGGGGGGTTAGCCATTCCCCTTCTACCAAGAGGTGCCCTGGATGTGGGGAGGGGAAGTCCAAAAGTCCCCTGAGAACAATGCTCTTTTAGCCCACCCAGACTTCCTGGATCAGCTGTGCTAGGGTGGCTCCACAGTCTTTTAACAAGAAGCCTGGGTGATTCTGATGGATGCTCAAGTTTGAGGGCTACCCTGAGTTAGGGCATTTAACTCTCACAGTAACTATGAGGGGTGTAGATTATAAGCCCTACTTTAGAGACAGAAAAACAGGCTCAAGAGACCTTCACTCACTCATTCAGACCGTAGCTGGCAGAAAAGGTCTTAAATCTAGGTCTGTCTAGAAAGTTTACTCTTGTTCCAGGATATCCCAGGCCATGAATGCTGGGGTGGAGCGGAGGGGATTTGAAGGACAGGAGCATCAGGGGCCTGAGGGAACCATTTAGGGCACACATAAACCCATGGGATTGGAATTAACAATGGCTCACTCCCAAACCAAGGGAAACGGGAAACGGGTGGGCACCAGACTACATGTGGGATGGGGGTGGGGCAGAGAGGCTCTGTACAGCTTTGGTAAATGTGGCCTGGTCGTTGGGGCTAGAGGATTTCTAGGAAACCAAGGAACAGCCCCTCCCCAGGGCATAGTGGACATTCTAGAAGCAGAAAGAGGAAGGAGGGGGGAGGAGCAGCAGCCACCCAGGAGTTCCCACACGGCCCAGCTGTCTACCCTGCAGCTGGAGTGGGGACATGAGAAGACAAAGATGGGCAGAGGAGGTCCCCAGTCCCCTGGGGTGTCTGCCGAACCCTGCAGACTGCTATGGCTCTTTTTCCTCCAGAGCCAAGTTCTTTCTCTGGGCCAGAAGCCAGGTTTCTCAGGCAGCCCCCACTTCCTGCCTTGTCTAGGGTCTACACCCGCCTGCCTGCCAGCACTCTGTTAACCTGGCCCAGCTGTCTGGGCCCTGGATCCCCAGACCTGGCACTCAGCCCACCCTGCTCAGAGAAGCAAAGAAGGGAGGGGATCCCGGAGCAGATCAACATGTGTGATCAATACACAGTGGGAAGGGACGAGGAGCTACGGTTACCAATGGGCCTGAAGCCTCGGGGAAACTGGGTCCTTTTGAGGCGTCAGGGTTCCCAGTTTTCTGTAAAACTCCCAGCAGGCAAAGGGGCCTGAAGCCTAGGCCCCGGAGGGAAGGGATATTTATTTTCATTTGGAACGATGGCAGCAGTAGCATCACCCAGGGCCAAGAGGAGAGGAGGGACTCCTCAGGCTTTCCCAGACAGACTCCCCAGGCCACCCAGCCCCGCACACCTGCACCCCCAGAATGCCAAAAATGATGAAGAAGGCACAGCAGATGACCACAATGTTGCCAATGGGCTTGAGCGAGGACATCAGCGTCTCTACCACCAGCTTCAGCCCCTGGGCCCGGCTGATGACCCTGGAGAGCAGAGGGAGGGGTGGTAAATACTCAGGCACTCCCATAGCCTCAGCCCGGCTGGGACTCTTCCTCCCTCCCTAACCTTAGCTTGCTGTCCCTCCGCTCTGCCCTACCAGCACGCTATGTGGAAGTCCCCCTTGTCACAGAGCCCCCACCACGAGGACGTCCCCCTTCTGCAGTCTCTAAAGAGGCACCCGAAGCAGCTCCACATCTCCGCCTCCTCTCTCAGGCTATCAAGTGTGTATTTCCTGATCAGGCTGGGAGTGAAGAGGACTCAGCCCCAGGGAGGCATCACCCGGGATTGCAGCGTGATGAGGTGGGGGTGCTGACAGCTGGGAGACAGTAGTAGGGGCATGCAGGGAGGAACAGGGGAGAGGAGATGGATCATTACAGAGAAATAGCACTCTTATTTTGGTATCATCCCCACTCAGGAGAAACTCTGAGTTAGGAGGTTGGAGCTTCCTGACTGGGGAAGGCAGGTCCCCTGCTAGGAGGCGTGTTAGCGGGGATGATCCCTGAGGGGTGCAGAAGGTGAGGAAAGACAGTAGGAGGGTGTGTCACTCACAGGGAGGGCAAGAACGTCACCCTGAGGGGACTCTAAGGGAAAGCTTCAGTTGGAGGCCACAGGGGCATATGGTCCTTTATATTGTG
>CABHPP010142364.1:0-24705 GCA_902168425.1 Peromyscus attwateri | reverse complement strand
AGCCTTGCAGACAGCTGGAAGAAACAGGTGTACAGAAATCTATGGACTATTAACATATCTCATTGAATAAGTGTTGGTGGTTACAAAAGTAATTAAGAATAAAAGAAAGCTCTGTAAAAGTGCCTAACAAAAACATTGCTGACAATCACTGCCAACTTAAAACTCATTTTGCAAAGCTTTCTAAAAAAACTGTGAGCATTTTATATTGAATATTACCTTTTGTCTTATAGTTTACAAGTTATTTTAATGAACAGCTCGTTTATAGTTCTACTGAGTCTTTACTGTATGTGCTGCATGCATCTTTAAAACAGCAGCATCAGCAATTGAGAGTCTGCATGCTTCCTCCTGAATATTTATAGCAAGATTTTAAAATCACACTTTCCACTTTTCTTAAGTTGTCTTTGCAAAATTGCTGTTTCCTCTTGTACAGAAACACCCTTCTTTTGGAATAAAAAAGTAGAAAGTGCTGTGGCTTCTTTGTTCTTAGGCTTCTGGGATTGGATTGAAGCCCACAAATGGTTCTGAATAACATGTTATGACTTTTTCTAATTGCAACAGAAGTGTTGGGTTATTATAAAACAAATAAAGAAGCAGAGGAGGAAATCAGTGTCATAGAAAATAAATCACTCATTATAGAGCCCACATTGAGAATATATATATATATATATATAATTGTGCTCATAAGCACACACACACACACACACACACACACACTCCACAGATACACATGGACACACAAGTAAATAAATATAATTGTTAAAATGTCTTCACAGTCTGAGTGTAGCTGTTGGTAAAGTAACTTCTCTTGAGAGCATTTACTCTAGCTTTTATGTGGCTATGTTTTATTGTTTTGTTTGTTTGTTTGTTTGTTTGTTTGTTTGTGTGTATAGATTTAAAATTCCTTTCTCTCTTTGTGTGTGTATGTATGTGTATGCTTGTATGTTAGACTCCTACTTTTATGAAGATGTTATACTGGATTAGATCCAAACCACACTAAAGACTATTCTTATTTCTTTTTACTTTTTTTTTTTTGATGTTCTGGGGGTGGAACCCAGTATCTCTGTCATGCTAGGTAAATGCTATACTACTGACCTACACACACAATGAAAGGCATTTTATCTTATTTCTTCATAGATGGTCTCTCCAAATACAGCACTTTATGAAGTGCTGGAGGTAGGGCATTAAAATATGCATTTTTTTGTAGGATACAGTTTAACCCATTACATTTGGTATGTTTTTAAACATATGTATGTGTTTAGTAGTCTTATTGACTGTGATTGAATACTATTAGCTGCACATGGAACATACGTATAATTTTATGTTATGTATTTATGTATGAAGCTTTTCCTATAGTCATGACAATAAAAATATTCATCACACTCAGAAGCTAAAAACCCTCCTAGCCCTCCTAACACTCTAATCTCTTTTTCTCTTCTATGCTCTTTCTCCCTTCCCACATAATCATTGATTGACTATTGGCTGTAAATTAGCTCATGTTTCATAGGATTTTTAGAAATGGAGTCACATAGCACATGTTATTTCTCTCAACATGAATATATTTGGCATTAGTTTCATGACAATCACTCATCTTGCACCATGTAACAGCATTAGGACAATGCCTGACACACTGTTGTGGCCTAATTATTAATTCAAAAATTAATGTATAAAAGTATATGTTAACAAGCATTCTCGAAGCTTAAGATGCTTAGACACATAATATATACACTTCAGGGATACTTTAAAGAAAACCCTCCCCTGAAAAGTCGAGGCTCTAAATAGAGGGCGCTCACTCAATGTTTGATTTGGACATTGCAAAAGTGAGGTACCTGTATCTCTGCCCCACCCCCAACACCAGACACCTGGTGGTTGCAAACAGAGACAAAAGACCCTGCAGTTTCAAACTTGGGAAAGCAGCTAACTTCCCCATTCTGCCACTAATGAAGCTCCCTCTCCACTTATCCTTAGCTATAAAAGCTTCTTCTAAAGCATGTAATCTGCATTCTGTAGAACTCTGGCTACCACATTGCTTGGTTCTGTAGTCCATCCGTTTCAGCCAGACCTTAAGATGCCACCTCTCAGGTTAAACTAAGCTGCTTTAGCTGTGGAGGCATTTATTCCTACACACTAATTCATGTACTTACCACTTTGTGTTTTCTGTGAAGTATTTTACACAGAGAACACATGAGTGAAGTCTATAGTTTAGAAGTATACCTAACTAACTATATCTAAGGTGTAACTATATCTCTGGTGGCAGCCTGACAGATGGAAGCAGTAGGGAGAGGCTCAGACACAGGACCAGTTATTTGAAAAAATTATGCAACTGTTGCTATATGTGGATTTACAGAATTAGTGTGAAATATCCAGTGTAAATATTCAGTGTAAAAGCCACTGAAAAGTAAGGTAATGAGAAGACTGATTTTTAGGGGTGAAGGTGGGAAGTGAGCAGGACGATAGGACAGGGAATATTACTCTTTAAGTTTCCTTGAAGAGTACCAAACTTGATACACAAATGATGAAAGACAAATGAGCATCTGAGAAACCAAACCACCCCTGAGAATTCTAATTTTCAATCCTCTCACTCCCCTTGATATTTTAAACAGCCAAATGCCTTTGTTTCTATTTCCACAGGCTTTTAGGATCGTTTTACTGCTTGGATTCCAGATTCACAAGGTCCTGGCTATAGACACTTACTTCCTTTCGGTAGAAGGAAGACTTGGGAGTCACTGGGAAGTCTATGCTGGTGAATTCCTGCCCGTTATAGATGAAACCGTTTCCTTCCCAGTGTCATCTGTGATCTGTTTTATTACTTGGGTAGTGATGATATGGATAATTTTGGCTTGAAATGTCTTTGTATTTTCTCTCATAGTTTTCATTTCTTTCCAGTCATTGTGATAAATTCTTAATCTCATTTCCCAACTTGGCTGTTGAAATTAGCTCATCCCAGTTTGAAATTTCCCAAGAGCTTTTTTTTTTTTTTGGTTTCAGTTTCTGTTATTGTTTTCAGAGCCACCTGTTCATGATTTATGTGTATCCCATTGTCTGAGCTTACTTGTAAAATAGTGATGAGGATTATTTTAAAACTATTTTCTCCTTTTTATGTTTCCTTTTCAGTAACCTCCTTCTCCTACCTTTTTCCTGTCCTGGTCTCATCTTTTTTTTCTATGTTGTAAATGTTTCCTTCTCGAATTTTTGTGGATTCACAGCTATGAACTTACTTTTAATAATAAATTTCCTTCAAAATACGTCATTTAATTACTTATAAAAGTCCTGGTGACCTCACTGTATTAAGTGGAAAGGACACTGGCCCCATAAAGGCCACCTATGAAGGTGATAAGCACGTGTTAAGAATGGTGGCCATGAATGGATAGAACTAGAAAATATCATCTTGAGTGAGGTAACCCAGACTCAGAAGGACAAACATAGTATGTACTCACTCATAAGTGGATACTAGATGTAAGGGAAGGGATGGCCAGACTGCAACCTACAACTCCAGAGAGGCTAGCTAACGGGGGAAAGACCCTAGGAGGGACACATGGATGACCCTGAGAAGGAGAAGTGGATGAGATCTACATGAGCAGACTGGGTATGGGGGTGGTGGTGGCAGAGGGTGAGGAGTGAGGGATGAGAACATAGGGAAATGGGAGGGTCAAGCTGGAACAGGGACAGAGTGGGAGGGGAGGGAGGAAGATACCATGATAGAGGAGGACATCATGGGAACAGGAAGAGGCAGGGTGCTGGGGAGGTTCTCAGGAATCCACAGGAAAATCCCACCTTGGTCTGCTGGCAGTGGTCCAGAAGGTGCCTGGACTGGTCTACTCTGGTGACCAGCCTAGCAAATAACCTAGCTGTCATCATAGAGCCTTTGTCCAGTGACAGATGGAGGCAGATGCAGAGATCCACAGCCAGGCACCAGGCTGAGCTCCAAGAATCCAATTGATGAGAGAGAGGAGAGATTCTGCAGGAGAGGGATGTTGAGATCATGATGGGAGGACGTGTAGAGATGACCAGTCACACTAGTGGAAGCCCATGAACTGTGGACTGGTGGCTGTGGAGCTCCCATGGGACTGGACTAGGCCCTTTGGATATGGAAGACGGTTGTTTGGCTCGAACTGTTTGGGGGGCACCCAGGTAGGGGGATTGGGATCTGTCCCTGGTCTACGGGCAGGCTTCTGGGATTCCGGTGCCTGTGGTGTGACACCTTGCACAGCCTTGGTGCAGTGGGAAGGGGCTTGGGCTTACCTAGGCTCAGTGTGTTGGGCTCTGCTGACTCCATGGGAGACCTTGATTTGGGGGATATGAGGATGCAGGGTGGCTTGGAAAAGAGGGCTGTGGAGGGTGGGAGGAGGGAGAAGGGGGGATCTGTGGATGGTATGTAGAGTGAGTAGAAAATTCCTTAATAAAGAAAAAAATCTACTCATCAAAAAGAGTATAATATTTGGGAATAAATTTAATCACAGAAGCATAAAAAAAAAGAATGGTCACCATGACAGTACTATAGAGTGTCAGTTCACCTTCTTTTTAGCTTCCCTTTCAGTATGTGCATGTGTGTGTCATATATGTAGTGTATGCATGTGTGTACACGTGTATACACATGGATGTGTAGGAGTTCACATCCATGCATTTGCATGCAGAGACCAGAGGAATACACTAGGTATTCTGTTTTATCACTCTTTGCTTGACCCTTCAGACATGGTCTTCCACTGAACCCTGATCTTTCCATCTTTCAGCTAAATTGGCTGGCTTTGTGTAGATCCCACTGTTTCTGCCCTCCAACCTCAGTTTGAGATGCCAACTCATTCGATTCAAAACAATATCACCACAAATGCTGGCAAAAACGTGGAGAAAGAAGAACCCTCATAGCCACTACAGAAATCAGTGTAGAGATTATGTAAATAACTAAGAAAAGAAGAATCATCTGACCCCGCTGCATCATTCCTGAGTATGCATTGGAAGGGATCTCTGCTTGCACACCATAGAAATGCATGTACACCACTGTTCATTGGCATACTTTTCACAGCAGCTGACACAAGGAATCAGCCTAGATGTTTATCAATAGACAAATGGAACAAAAAATATAGTACATAAACACAACAGATTCTTTTGAACTATATAGAACAACTGAATGTCATTTTCAAGAAAATGAATTGAACTAGAGATGATGATGGTAGATGCAATAAGACAGACTCTGAGAGACAAATATCACATTTTCTCTTATATGTGGGAACCAGTTTGAATAACACACACACACACACACACACACACACACACACACACACACACGTAACCTGAAAGTGGAAGGGAGATTATTAGTGGGGTGGAACAGATCTAAGTGGATAGGGAGGGAAGGGAGAAAGTAGTGAAAATGAGGGGAAAGAAAAGTGGGTCTGTCAACATAATCCACCAAAGAAACAAACTTTAAGAAAAGAAAACAAAACAAAACAAAAAACACGTGATCATCTCATTATATGCTGACAAAGCCTTTGACAAAATTTAACATCTTTTCATGATAAAAGTATTGAAGAGATTAGGGATAAAAAGAACATACCTAAACATAATAAAAACAATATACAGCAAGCCAACAGCCAACATTAAATTAAATGGAGAGAAACTCAAAGTCCACTAAAACAAGAACGAGACAAGTCTATCCACTCTTTCCATATCTATTCAGTACAGGACTTGACGTTCTAGCTATAGCAATAAGACAACTAAAAGAGATCAAGGGAATACAAATTGGAAAGGAAGAAGTCAAAATATCCTTATTAGCAGATGATATGATAATATAGATAAGTGAATACAAAAATTCTACCAGGAAACTCCTACAACTGATAAACACTTTCATCCAAGTGGCTGGATACAAGATTAACTGAAAAAAATCAGTAGCCCTCCTATATACAATTGATAAATTGGCTGAGAAAGAAATCAGGGAAATAATACCCCTCACAATAGCCACAAATATTATAAAATATTTTGTTGTAACTCTAATCAAGCAAGTGAAAGACCTGTATGACAAGAACTTCAAGTCTTCAAAGAAAGAAACTGGAGAAGATACCAGAAGATAGAAAGACCTCCAATGCTCATGGATAGGTAGGACTAACATAGTAAAAATTGCCATCTTACCAAAACCAATCTACAGATTAAATGCAATCACCATTAAAACTTCAACATATTTCTTCACAGACCTTGAAAGAAAAATAGTCAACTTTATATGAAAACAAAAACAAAAACAAAAACACAACCCAGAATAGCTAAAATAAAAAGAATCTCCATTCCTGATTTCAAGCTCTACTACAGAGCTATAGTAATACAAACAGCATGGTATTAGCATAAAAACAGGCAGGTGGATCAATGGAGTCTAATTGAAGACCCAGACATAAATTCACATACCTGTAGACACCTGAATTTTGAGAAAGAAGCCAAAATTATACAATGGAAAAAACAAAGCATCTTCAACAAATGGTGCTGGCATTACTGCATATTGGCAGGTAGAAGAATGCAAATAGATCTATATCTATCACTCTGCACAAAATTCAAGTCCAGGTGGATTAAAGACCTCAACATAAATCCAGTTACACTGAACTTGATAGAAGAGAAAGTGGGAAATATTCTTGAATGCATTGGCATAGGAGACAACTTCCTGAACAGAACACCAATAGTGCAGGCACTAAGATCAACAATTAATAAATGGGACCTCATGAAACTGAAAGCTTTTGTAAGGCAAAGGACACTGTCAATTGGACAAAAATGCAGTCTCCAGAGTGGGAAAAGATCTTCACCAACACCATATCTGACAAAGGGCTGATTTCCAAAATGCATAGAACTGAAGAACTCAAGAAACTATAGACATCAAAAAGCCAAATAATATAATTTAAAAATGGGGTACAGATCTAAATAGAGAATTCCCAACAGAAGAGTCTCAAATGACTGAGAATCAACTTAAAAAAATGTTCAATATCCTTAGCCATCAAGGAAATGCAAATCAAAACAGCTTTGAGATTCCACCTTATACCTATACCCAAAGGATACCCAATCATACCACAAGGACACTTGCTAAACTATATTCATATCAGCTTTATTCATAAAAGCAAGAATCTGGAAACAACCCAGATGTCCTTCAACTGAAGACTGGATAAAGTTAATGTGGTACATTTACACAATGGAGTATAACTCAGCTGTTAAAAACTTACCTAGACCCTCTACATACATGACACAGTTGTGTAGCTTGGTCTTCTGGTGGGACTCCTAACAGTGGGAGCAGGGCCTGTCTCTAATACTTTGGCTGGATTTTGGGACCCTATTCCTCACACTGGGTTGTCTTGCCCAGTCTTAATACATGGGGAGGTGCTTAGTCCTACGGTAACCTGATATGCCATGTTTTGTTGATATCCCTGGGAAGCCGGTCCCTTTCTGAAAAGAAAAGAAGGACAAGTGAATTTGGGGGGTGGGCAGCAGGGAGAAAGGGGAGGTAATTGGAGGAGTGGAGGGAGGGGAAACTGTCATTGGGGTGTGAAGTAAAAAAATAAATAAATATATTTTGAAAATATAAAAAGAAAAAAAAAGACTATTTGCAGGAAGAGAGGAAGAGCTTCATCAAGAAGTAAGGGAAGGGACGAGAGATGGCCATGTTGAGACCAATAAGAGCAAAGTAAATGATTCGCATGTAGGAAGAGCTTTAATAAAAACCCATTATTTTATATGCTAGCTAGAAAGTAAAATTACAGCTCACAGAGAATTTGACTTGGGGCATATTTGGCACAGGTGGTGTGTCTGCTTCTTGACCACTCAGAAGAGGATTCCTTAAGCTGTAGATGTGTTAGAAAGTGCTTCTTTTTCTGATGGTGTATGAATCAATATTCTGATTTAAAGCCTTTCCACCTGAAAACAAATTTATAAAGAGAGATTTAAGTTCTGGTTCTTGGGGAAAATATTTCAGCCTTTGATCCAACTCAAGTGCATTCAATCAGGAAAGAAAATGGTGATCTCATCTCTAACTGGAAGGAACTAGACTCTGCCAGCAACCTGAATGTGCTTGAATGTGACTCTGTCCAGCCAGCAATAAACACAGATAAATTCCATGGAGAAAGAAGAGGAATTAGGAAATCTAAATTATCTGTGCATCTTCTCTATGCTTGGTCACCTGATAACAAAGGTTATGTGCCTCAAAAGTCCTTAAAAATTAAATGAGTGGCTGCAATTTTATTACTTTCTTGTAATCCATTATAACTCATACTTATTAACAATCAAGTGAAAATGGATTAGATCTATGAATAAAGTATGATAGATTTTTATTCTTGTTCAAGCTACTTATTCTAGCTACTGTCTGTCCTTAAGGGATGATTACTCCACCTTTTCCAGTAATAAAGTCTAGCTCAGTGATTCTCAACCTGTGGGTCACAACCTCTTTGGGGGTCAAATAACCCTTTCACAGGGGTCATTCAAGACCACCAGAAAACACAGATATTTACATTACAATTAATGACAGTAACAAAATTACAGTTACAATGTAGAAACAAAAATAATTTTAGGGTTGGGGTCAACGCAACATGAGGAACTGTATTAAAGGGTCATAGCAACAGGAAGGTTGAGAACACTGTTATAGAACTTATACTATGGTCTGAATGTTTGTACTCCTGGCCCTGGTTTATTATATTTGATAAATAAACACCACTGTTATTGAAATGGAATGTGGGGCTTCTAGAGAGCTGAACTCTCATGCACAGTATGAGTTTATTACCAAAAGAGCCTTTCTACCTTGTGAGGTCATAGTTAGAAAATGAGGAAAAGCACACACACTGGGAGACTCAGTCTAGCACCTTACAGCCTCCATTACACTGTGGAATTCATTTCTTTCCTTTAAAGATCCCTAGTTTAGGGTGTGTTGATACAGCAGCCCACACCCACTGAGACAGTCTGGAGACTGATTTGCATAATGCATATGAAAAGGTTGGCCTGCATTTCTTCCTACTGGAGGCTTTAAGAGGTCTTTCCCCTCTTGGTAAGCCTTGCTTTGTGTTGCCATCAGACCTAGTTGTGTGGATTGGGCTGTGCTTTTAGACTGAGCGCTGGAGTGGAGTAGGCTCCCATGAAGCAGAAGTATGGCTTACCTATGACAGACTCGAATGATGCACAATATGTTAATACTTATTATTGTAAGCCCTTGAGGACTTGAGATCACATTTTACATAGCATTATTGGCTTAAGCCAAACAAATCAATTACTGGAACATAAGTAACTACCTGGTATAACAAAAACTGAAAATATGTGGCACCATCTGTAAGGTGAGATGTGAAATGGTGAAGAGCCTATGATTGAAAGATGATAGCACAGATAGTTAGAAAGGTGATAGCACAAGGTATGCAGGGGTATGGCATTTTTCGATGAAGATTGCTGGAGTAACTTGGAACTCATGGCTGTAGGCAGAAATATGGGAACCATTAGTAGTGCTTGCTGGTTATTATGGCTGAATTTAACAGATCATTTAATAGTGATTTTCAACCTTGGCTAGAAAATGGAATCAATTATGAATAAAAACGATTGATTAAAGCTCTTCCCTTTGATAAGGATATAGCTATGAGTAGGGCTTCCCTGTCCCCTGTTAAATCTCTGTAAATCATTTTAGCTGGGGTGGGAGTGAGGATGTAGCTCAGCTAGCAGATTGCTTACCTAGCAGCACAAAGCTCCGAGCTTGGTGTAAGGGTTTGGTCTTTAATTACGTCATCAGCCTTCGCCGGTGTCCCAGCCTAAAAAGCCGGTGGGTGCTCTGTTCCCTCTCTTTCTTTCCGCTCCTTCCTCCTGTCGGCCCCCTCTCTCCCTCCCCCCCCTCTGTCTCTCTGTCTCTCTCTTTCTCTCTCTCCCTCTCCCCATCCCAATAAAGCTCTAAAAGGTTAGCCATGGTTATGATTCTTTTAATCAGCACGCTCCTCCCCCGGCATGGCCGCCGCGGGCGGCGACCAGCCAGGAGGGGCAGCGCCGTAACAGAACCAACATCGTAAAAATAACTAATACTTGGTCCCCAAACCACATAAAGCAGGCATGATGACACATGTTTGTAGTAGCAGCTGCTGGGGGTGGAAGCAGGAGGATCAGAAGTTCAAGATCATCCTCTGCTACTTTACTGAGTGTGAGGCCAGCCTGGGCTACATGAGACCCTGTCTCAATTTTTTTTAATTGAGTGAAAAATATCTAGAAAAATGAAGATGTCTTCTTGTAAGCGTCTTTTAAATTCAAGGAACAAGCATTAAAGTCTCTTGGCATATACTTTTGATTGGAGTCTGAGTGAGTAGAGTTATATCATTAAAAGATTTATGAGCCTATAGTCTAAACATGCAAGAAGATAGAGGGATGCTAGCTCCTTATGTTCATGTAAACTTGGGTCAAAGAGGACAGCAATACTTTTCAGAAAGTAAAGCCAAGAGTGAAGGAGTCCAGTAGGTTCCACAGCACTAGAAGGAAGTGGAACATTGAACATCATTTCCCACACCAGAGCAAGGCACTCAGCCATCTCTCCTGCAGCACAAGTGATTCATGTGAATGGGGGAACAGTACGTTTCTTTTCTAATTGAAAGTGTTTACTGTGCTTTCTGAGAATCTCTCCTGTCCTCTTAGGATGAGAAGAGCTTGCCTTTTCAGTCTACATGCTTTTGAATGAAGAGAGTGTAGAATTGGTTCTACTGAATTAGCTATCCTGAGTTTTTGAGCTTAGAGTGTGGTGCTGTGTTTGGTGAGGCTTCGGAGTTTAACTCATTCATAAGGGCATGTCATGAATTGTGACTTGCTATGGCCCATCAAATGAGAGAAGACATGATATGAGTAACTTCCAAACAGGGGTGTTAAGAGTCACTAAATGATTTCACTCTTTCTCTCTTTCCTATTTACTATGAAATGAAAGCTGAGTGTGAGCACGGATAAGTATTCAATCTAGGTGCCCCCAAATGAGGAAGTCATGAGGAAGAGAGGCAAAGCTGTTCCACAGGAATGTAAGTTATACAAGAAATAAATGCAGCTCTGAGATTCCTCTCTTCATCTTCCTCTTACACACTATTGCTAATTGATAATTACGATAATTTGAGATAATTTATAAGAATAATTATTATTTTCAAGAAACACAAATACTATCACACATGCAATCTAAAAATAACAAAATTCTGCAATAGGAGGTTTTAATTAAAAAGTTCTTTTTTTAAATAACAGCTGATGAAATTGATCAAAGGCATATCAACTAATAAACAATCTTAATGAATGAGAACATCTCTGAGGCATCTGGAACACAGACTAAAGAGTCAAACACTATTTCAGCAGGTCAGGAAGATCTAGTAGTTGAGAGAATAAGACAGTAGTTGGGACTTATAGTCTCCTCCCCCTTTTTTTAGTGTATAGACTTTTTCACGTATTTATGTCTGAGTGGTTACTATCCAAATGACTCATTACCCTGTTTTTTTAATGTATAGACTTTTTCATGTATTTATGTCTGAGTGGTTACTATCCAAATGACTCATTACCCATGGCTGAAGTTAAAGTTCTGTTCTTACTGCTTGGTGAGGATAATGTCAAAGATCTGAGTGAAAGGCTATGAAGACCAAAGAGCTATCATATTTTCCGCAACAAACAAAGCCTTCAGTTTTTCCCTGTGAGTAAGAGAAGCAGGCCCTCAAGTCAGAGTAGGAGAGTTGGGTTTTGCATGACATAGGAAAAGCTAGCCTCACACATTAAATGACAACTTGGCCAGACACACAGTTATGGGGTTGATGATTGTGTTTTTAAAGGATATGTGTGTGTATATTGGTATCCCAAGTTCACCAAACTGCAAGTTACAGGACACTGTGTATGTGACCCCTCTTGTTTGTAAAATCAACTGAAAATTTGATGAGTTTTTAAAGCAGAGATTAGGCTAGATAATTTTTAGGTGGAGTCATGGAAGTCACTGATACTGTTCTATTTACAATTTGAATTTATTATGAGGAAAGTCATGAATTAAAAATTCAGCCAAAGGAGAGGATGATTAGGCAGAGTTGAGGGGTGTTTCCAAACATGAAGGGTTTTTTGTGCTATCCTCTGAAGTTATGGTGTGCTATACTTGAGAGTTAAATGAATGGAGCAAGAAGTCCCCGAACTTTGCCTCAGTGCTTTTGTTTGGGTGTCATTATGTAGACATCGTTGAATCCCCATATGTTTGGACTCAGTCTCCAGGATAGTTGGTCTGGTTCAAACAAAAATTCCCACCTAAAATTTCTTGTTGTTTCTCACACGACCAGACACTGGGGAACCAGGGCTTCAAGATTATCCTAGGTCTCAACTAATTCAAAGCCATGCAGGCTACATTAGATTATGACTCAAGAATATTAAATAAACCTGGCCCTACCATCAAATACAATGTGGTCAGCCCAAACCTATATGGAGACACTCCAGAAATGACAAAAATGACCTCTCAGAAATCATCAAAAATATTAAATTTCATTATGGAAAAACTGAACTTTACTACATATTTACAATCTGAGAAGACACTACCATATCACAGGAAGACAGGAAATAATATATAATGGTCCCTATATGCCAGAAGGAGGAAAAGGAAAAAGGAACATGGGTGTGGGCTTGCTTTATTATATACCTCCATGTCTGTATTGAAATCAGTATACAGGAGCCTGTGCCCACAGCTACCATGGAGCTGGTAGATATCATCATTTTTGTTTGTTTGTTTGTTTGGCTTTGTAATCACAGTCATCACAGGCACTGCCTCCCAAACATCCTCTGATCTAGATGCTTGACTTTGGACATAGTATTTCCTGCTTATGGTCCAAATAGAGTCTTTTCAGACCTGGAATCTGTCACCAAACAGCATACATCTATTACTCTTGCAAACTCTTTGTTTCACATTTATGAGGATGCTTTCTAATATGTTTACAGATACAACTTAGTAGAGAACAGACCAAGGACACGTTTGTGATATTGGATTAAAACTAATTTGTATGCTGAGTTTGGGGCATTGGTTGAATTGATTCTTATTTCACCCTCTTGAAATTACAATACAATACAATACAAAAAATAAAATAAGAAAAGTATTTGCATTTCCAGGGATGTTTTCAGTATTACCCCAGCCTGTTTTCCAAGATTCATGGTCAAGAGTATATGACTCTTAAAAATGACACAATTCTGTTCTTTCCATAAAGACCCTGATCCTATATATTTTTTTTATGTCTTTTAGATTCTGGTGACTTTCAAAGACAAAAACAAGATTTGTGTATGCTATAATTCTACTTTAGTCTCATTATTTGCATTTAGTGGAATCAGAAAAAATAACTTTAAAAAGATTTATCAAATGAACTGAGCTTTCTAAAAAGTGCCTTGATATTCACTTAAAAACAAACAAACACACAAACAAACAAACAAACAAACAACAAAGAACCTTGCAGCTCTAATCATAGATCAAAGTGGAAAGACAACTGGTGTTTTATATTTTCTCTAATTTCTATCATAGCAATGAAGAATGTTCCCAGTATAGTTTCCAGTATACCAAAACAAATCATTATAAAGGTTTCAAAACTCATTACATATGTATAGTGCATTTTTGACCTAGAGAACAATAGCTTCTTTTTATTATAAAGCCGCATAAGTGAAACTGTCTGTTTTCTTCTAACAGTCTCTGAGTTTCATGTCTTACTAAGGTCTTTGTTCTATTTGGGTTGATTTTTGTGCAGAGTGAGAGAGGGGGTTATAGTTTCATTCTTTTATTTATTTATTTGCATATGTGTGTGCTTGTGTGTGTGTGTGTGTGTGTGTGTGTGTGTGTGTGTGTATACAGTTTTCTTGACACCATTTCTTAATGAAAATGTCTTTTCTACAATGCATGTTTTTAGTGCCTTTGTGTCAAACCAACCAACCAGGTGGCTGTAGCTACATGGTTTATATCTATGTCTTTATTCAATGGATCTGTGTGTCTGTTTTGTGTTAGGACTATGCTGTGTTTGCATGAGGTCTCTGTAGAGCATCTTGAGTTCAGGGCATTTATATTTTCTGATGTCTTCTTTAGTTTTTTTTTTTTTTTTGGTGTTTAATTTTTTTTCATTGTAGACATTTTTTATTTCCTTGGTTAAATTGATTCCTAGGCACACTATTATTTGTGGTTACTGTGGATGGGGTTGTTTTCTTTCTCAACATACTCATTACTGATGGGAATTTGGGCAGTATATAAAGTATTTCTGGCATAATTAGAGGACTTGAACTTTTAATCAATTGGAAATTTTTCCAAATGATACCAGAAGATTGTATCATTGGGCCAAGAATTTACTTCTAAAGAAAACAGTAACATTTAAAATCATCCATTGAACATCCAGGAATGATGAAACAGCCCTGTAATGCCAGCTCTCAGGAGGTTAAGGCACAAGGATCAGGAGTTCAAAGCCAACATTGGTTCTGGTTATATAGTTGGTTCTGGGTCAACCTTGGCAATACCAGACCCTGTTTCAAAAGAATATGAGGCAAATAAAAACATTTATTTCACAAAAGTCATAGTGTTTTTAATAACAGAAACTTGAAAGTCATTCAAATCTCACAGAGAATAAAGTGTGACATGTAAACATCACACTGTACTGGATGCTGGAAAGGGGTTTTAAGGTGAATTTACCTTGCTCTCCAAGTCTCACTGCATATTTTAATTACCAAGGAAACTTTTCATCTTCTTGTATGAAGAACTTTCTCCACAGAATGTGTATTTACTTGGCACTCATGACAATGGGATAAGTAAAACCTGGAGTATAAACGGGGCCAGTGACAGTGTTTGTCTTTATGGGTTTGGTTAGAAACTGCAGCTCACCACACTTGCGAGGATCATATTTACTTTCATATAAATTAATGTCCTGGCTATGTGCCACCAGAATGAGAATCTTCTTAGTAAACCTCATGGTATAGTGATGGGAGGCAATGGTTTCCTCTGTAGAACCAAAGAGCTGGGTGTTCATCTGTCCATCCTGTGTAGCCTGTTGTCCCTCTTCCAACTGGTTGGGTTAGTAGAATTTTGACTCTAGTCATTCACATCTGTGTTTTTATCTCAATACACTAACACAGGAAGAAATACTAACAGCTTGTGTTGAATAGTTTCTAGAATAGAGAGTGAGGGACCAGGCTGCTCTATTTCACAGGCTTTACAAGAAAACAGTCAAATGACAGTTAGAGCCACAGATCTTTCTGCTTCTGATGTCTGTGACAAATGGTAGCAGTACTGTTGATAATACCCTTTAGTTTGTACTACTAGGCTGAATGGCTAGTTTTTCATCAAGTTACTGCCCAGGTTGTAGAAAGTCTTCTTTATTGTCTGATCCTGGCTTCATTTATCCCAATATTTTTTTAGGACAAAGACCTATTAGTCTGGGTTAGAAGTGAGTATCTCTAACGAATCCCTGGACACGTGGAGATACTGAAATAAACTCACACAGTGGTATGAGTTCCCCAAGCTTCTTTAATTGCACATGAAGTACTGGCCACTGGGGGGCACTCTTCGAATAGCCAAAGGAAGAGGCAGCTTGGAAATCCCTGACCTTGAGAAGACCACTGGGTTAAAGTTGGAGCAGAGGTGGGGGAAGAGGAGTGTTAGGGAAGTTTTGCGTGATAGAGAAGTACAATAGGATAGGAAACTTCGCATTGAAATATACGATATTCTTTTCCCATGGTTAAAGAAGTCGGCAAATCCTTCGTAACCTAGTTAGTTTGAGTGTAGTTGAAGTTGACTCACCTTGGCGTCAGAGAAACTGCAATGTGTACATCTTAGCATTGATTTTTAAAACCCAAAGCTGCCTGAGTGCAGCTGAGATTATTCCTTCTGGTGATACTACTGGAAGCAGGAGTGATGGATGAACAGAAATCTGGGCTAGGCTGTGTTTTCGAAAGCTGATGTCCTCGTGGGAGCAGGCAGAGGGAAGAATCCGTAGCAAGGGTCACTGCTGTTAGCACTAGGTAGGGCAGCCCTCTGTAGGATGATGCAAAGACAGTTCCCATGAGAAAAGCATAAGAACTAGAATAAAAGTAGAGGGTCTGTAACAGTGAATAGGCAGAGGTTTGTGACAAGGACTAATGAGTCTGAAGGAGGAACTATTTTAAGGCAGTGAGCTCTAATTGAAATAAGCTTATGTTTGTGAAGAGAAAAGTCAGATTCAAGGGCTTTTGCTATTGTTCACTTGTGCATTTGTTTCAGCTGGAAAGACTTATGTCACCGTTAAACCCAATGGTGACAGGACAATGACCACCGACACAAATCATCATGGCTAATTTAATTAAAGCAAGCAATTAATTAATTAATTAAAGCAAACTTTTTTTTTTTTTTTTTACTTATGTACATGGATGCCTCCCCCTAAGCTGGGGTTCAAGAGATCAGCATTGGACATAGCGAAGATAAGGGCTTCTATAGTTCAGGAGTAGGGGGTTTCCAAATAGGGGATTTGGGAGGACATTGGCAGGGTTATAGAAGCAGAGCATAACAAGGTGGTCATGACAAGGTAGCCACAACAAGGTGGTCACAACAGTGTGGCCACGGCAAGGCAGTCATAACAACAGGTAGTTATAATAACCTTATGAAACAAAGGCATGGTTGCATGGAACTGGTAGTACAGAACCATTTGTACTTAAGGTTATAGGTGTGGCATAGCCCAATACTTGAGAGATAGATTTAACCATAAACAGAAATGGACCTAGTTTGTTTTTACTATAAGTTGGCTTTCAAGTCCAAGATGGAGGCTGACTGGTTCATCACTACATTTGGTGCAAATTATGCCTTTACTTTGAAGAATTCAAAGTAAATTTTCATTATAAAAAGCAAATGGGAGATGTATGTATTCCAGATGAATATTTCTGAGGTTCTAAGAGTTGGTCTATATGATAGGCAGGATGGCGCAGCTGTGGTACATCCTTGAGAGAATTGTATCAATTATCGGTATTGATGTGGAGTAATGCCTACTACTGCTACAGGAGGGATATGTAAGAAACTATCTTTACCTTGAGTCACAGAAAAGGCTCAAACTGGCACTTTAATATTTCAAGCTGTATATGAGTTCAGCCTTTATCGACTTTGAATTATCTGCTTCTAATGTAACACAGGTTCGTAGGATTGTTCCTTAACCATGTGACTGAGAAGACCATGGAGCTGACATTTTTCTTTGATGGTAATGCATCTCTACTATCATCCTTGGGCAAGAATGGCTTTAGGATAGTGAATGAGAAAAAGTGAATATGGCTACAGAGTGAAGGAAATTTGACTTTATCATGGAGAATGTCCAGGGTGGTCTGGGCTAGACCTTCTTGAACATGGGACTTTCTATATGTAAGTTGAGCCTTCTCTAAGAAGGTATTTGTCTAACAATAACTATAAATTACTCTGTTGCATTTTTTTTTCTTGATTTCCCTCCAGCTTAATGGCAAAGCTCTATTAAAAATGCAGCCCTGCTGTTTCTCCTTGGGGCAAAGCACATTAGACAGAGTGGTGGACACAGAAGGGAACTGTAATGTAGGCTCTGTGACTATCATCTACAGCAGGACAGGGCACAGCAGGCAATGGCAGGCCATGTTTAGGGAACATTTAATTGCTCTCCAGAGATGCTTGGCCATTAGGTTAAGAGAAGACATCTTGCAGTGAAGTAGGAGAGTGGCTTTAAGTCATTAAGCAGAAACAATTAATGCCTTCAGGGGCCTCACACTGACGACTTGAAGTAAAATTCAAAGTCATGATGGGAATCTACAAGGCCCTCACCTACTTCATCTCAGGCAATCCCTTGTTTATTACGTTTCTGACATCCTGACTTCTGTCAGTGTTTTGATCAAGCCAATCTTCCTCTAACTTTGTGGGCCTTGCCATGCACTGTCACCTCCATGGAAAGGGCCCTTTCAGAAGCTCTGGTTGCTTAGTCTTTTCTTCTATTTCCTATCATGGATTAATTGACAACTCCTTGAGGTGCTCGTCCTGTCAGCAGTGTTCAAGCAAGCCCTTTGCTGTCTACCCTTGCTTTCTCTCTCTCAGTCCCTCTTCTTCTAATCCACAGTGCTTCCCAATTATAAAAGTATATCTGTTTATTAATCAACTTTATTACTCAGCATTCTACAAATCCATGAAGGCAGGGGCTCTGGCAGTTTTAATGAACACAGCTTAATGAGGTCCTGGCCACAGCTCTTTGATTACAGTAGGCCCCCAATCAAAACATGGAAAAAATGAGTAATGTGCTTATTAAGAAAATGCAGCCTTATTGTAGCTGTCAGTCTGACATGGCTAAAGGACAATTAACTCACACAAACCATTCTTCCACAAGCTTCTCATAAGCCTGACTATGCATTTCTTCTATCTGCAATGGTGCTGTATTTTTAAAGAGACTGGTTAACCCATTTGCCTATGTGCCTAATGACACAAAAATCTATGTTTTCAACTCTTGAAAACAATAGAAAGAAAATTATCTTCTTTTATTTATGTTATATTACGATGCTGCTTTGGCATCTTTCTGGTTTTAGTCTTGCCCTTCACCTATGAACTTTGAATACACCTGTTTATCCAGCTTTGGGGTCTGTTTTTTTTTTACACTCTCCTTTCAGTACTCTCTCTAGGACTTTGGTTTATACTTAGTCTCTGCTTGTCACTTTATCGAGCTTCCTTAGGTTTATTACTCTGGCTTAGCCATGGTTCAGGGCCCAAATTGCGGTGTCCCCTTTTCTCATTCCTGCTTGATCCCTTGCCAAATTGACTGTCCAGGTCTGGGAGGCCAAACATGGTCTGATCAAGAGTTGTGGTGCCTCTAACAAGGAGAACTGTGCCCTAACTGTGATCGGGGAGTCCATGCTAACAATAGCAGTGTGGTCATCTGCCCTCGCTTTTGACCTGTGCTGTAGTCACACCAATAGTATCTGTGTTTTGGATGTGGATAAAACACCACATTATGGGATACAAGTTTGAATATGAAGCTAGAGAGGAGTTAGTTCTTCATGGCAAGATCATTATAAAATGTGCCACAAGAAGATGCTAAGGCTAAATTACTCCCCATTCTAAGTTCTGCAGGCCACACCTTCATTTCCTCCTTGCAAACCTGCTGTGGGATGTCTTTCTGTATGCTGTGAATATGTATTGCTCTGATTGGTTGATAAATAAAATACTAACTGGCCAGTACCCAGGGTAAGCAGACAAGGAGAACTCTGGGAAGAAGAAGGGCTGAGTCAGGAGTTGCCAGCCAGACACAGAGGAAGGAAGATGGCAAGGCAGAACTGAGAACAGATACCAAGCCACATGGCTAAACATAGATAAGAATTATGGGTTAATTTAAGTGTAAGAGCTAATCAGTAATAAGCCTGAGCTAATGGCTGATTAGTTATAATTAATATTAAGCCTCTGTGTGATTATTTTATAAGCAGGCCACAGGTCTGTGGGGGCTTGGTGGGACTCAAGAAACTTACAACTACACAAACCTCCTGGCGAAGGCAGCCTACAGTGTAGACATGCCTGTGCAATGACCTGTAGTACCCTGCAGAACATTGTGAAGGGAAAGTGTGTGTGCTCATACGTTGCCACACAGTGCATGCCATACCCACTTTGGTCCTTTTTCTTCCCCATTTTCTCTTGCTCATCTCACTCAGATTCCACTTCCTAAGCAAAGTATTAGTGAAGTAATTTTTCCTTTGTTCAAGTAGAAGTTGCATAGCATATCTATGGGTGGTCAACAGTGCAGAAATTCCAGTGAAGTGTAACTAGAACCAATAAATGAAGCTAAATGGGAGCAGAAGATTATGAAATGTGATTTCAAGGGAAATAATCCAGGTGAATTTCAATTAAAAGCCTGTGTATTTCCACATGTACTTCAACAAAATATTTTAAGTCTGTAAACAGAATAATGGATAATAGAATTGTCTTATAATTGTGATTGACTAATAAACTGAAAGATTTTTTTAGTTTAAAAATAAACTCACTTTGTTATATAGGGTTTCTTTTCCAATCAGGCTGCATATCAATGTCAATTTTAACTGTTTATGTTCAGAGAGAGTACATTATTATTATTATTATTATTATTTGAGATTTTTCTAATTTTTTAAATAGTACATTTCCAATTATTGATGAAAATATTATATTAATTTTTGAGTTTCTCATGTCAGGAAGAAAAGGATGGTAAATTATGCTTTGGTGAAGCCAAGTAATGGTGAAGGCCACTCAACCTCTCTGAACATTAATGGGTGTGAGTCTATTTCTGGTGCAAGCAATGGTTGACCTCCATTATTCTCCTTATGCTGCCTAAAACACCTTATCTATAGAAGCATAATCACAATAATTGCCCATGTCCCTAGAGTTCTGTGAAAATTAGATAATGTCAAGAAAAGTGCTTTTAGCTGCAGTAGTGGTATTATGACCTTTATTCTCCACTTAGAACTCGTCTGAAAATAGTTCTATGATAAGCTCTCATTAAAGTTTTTAACTCTGAACAGTCAATGATATGGAAAGAAAGTAGCAATAGACCTATTAAGTGACTAATAGGTACAGTTTAGGGGCAGCAAAAAAGGAGAACTGTTGAAAAAAGTTGCTCAACTTTTGATAGAAAAGTTGGCTAGGGTGTGAGGAGAAAGGGGCCCTCTAATACTTGAATTATTTTTCCTTCCTTTCTTCCTTACACCATTTTTCCTTCCGTCTCTCTTCTCTATCTCTTTCCCTCTGTTCCTTTCTCCTTTTCTCCTTCCAAAAGTACTTGTTA
Organism: Peromyscus attwateri; assembly: GCA_902168425.1. NCBI lineage: Eukaryota > Metazoa > Chordata > Mammalia > Rodentia > Cricetidae > Peromyscus > Peromyscus attwateri. The sequence continues at coordinate 4,015 of CABHPP010142364.1, read as the reverse complement.
TTATGATTGTGATCATAATATATCTTATCACATACATGACTGTGATCAGTATTTTCCCTTCCTCAGACCTGAAAGAGATTCTGGGATTGATTTTCTGCAGAGAAGTCAGGGAGTATTTGAAACAAGGGAGTAGCTGAGATGTGAGAAGTGACTTGTTTTTTGAGAAGTTATTGATGTGTGTCGCTTTCAATGATCGGAAAAATCAAGTAAATAATTTGAACTATTAGTTTTTGGTGAGGAACAGTGCTTCTTGTGCTAATTCTTCATCTCTACCCCTTGGGATTTCATGTTCTTACAGTGAGTTAGATGCCAGGGAAACAAAGTCAGAATTGGAGTAAGAAAGAGGAGCAGGTTCATAAGCGATGAAAAACATGATTAAGGTTGATACATTAGAAATCCACATAGTGTGTCCTAGTATTTTCCATAACTATAGCACAACATTGACCAAAAACATCCTGAAGGAGGAAGGGGTTAATTGGCATACACTTCCATGTCAGTCCATCATTCAGGGATGTTTGACAGAAACTCAAGCAGGAACCTGGAGGCAGGAACTGAAATAGAGACTAGGAAGGAACACTGCTTACTAGCTTGTTCCATTTGGCTTGCTCAGTTAGCTTTCATATAGAGTTTGGACCCATCTGTCTAGGGATGGCACCTCTTACAACTGGACAGGCTCTCATGCAGCAATTGGCAATTAAGAACATGCTGCACAGATTTTGCCATGGGCCGATCAGATCTGGAAAATTCTTCACTTGAGGCTTTTTCCTCTCAAGTGACTCTAGGTTTGTGTTCAGTCGACATCTGTGACTAACAGTCTTTAGAGTCAGTGAGGTGGGAGTCACCATTTCCACAAAGAAGTGGACAATTAAGAATCTGTAGCAGTCAGTCCAGCTTTAGAAATAAAGCACATGGAAACATTAAGAATTTTCCTCATTGTGAAGGACAAAAATCATGCAAGTTACAATGATTTTAATTATTGTATTATGATTTTAGTGGGACAGAAATCAGTACATATGAGGTATAAGTGTCAAAGAAATAATTTTCTTCGAGAAAGCTTAGTTTCTATCACTTGCATATTGTGAAATGATTTTAAAAATGAATGGCCAGACCCTGCTCATAGTCAGTTTGTATTGGGAAGCAGGAGAGGTGACACTCCTCAGTTCATGGATACCCTTTATACTTTCTTGATGTGCTTTTGTATTATTAAAAATATATTTATTAGTTATGTGTGTGTTGTGTTTTATGCCTGTGTCTGTGTAAGTGTCTATGCATGTATGCATGTATGAATGAAGGTTAGAACAGGTCATCAGATCTCTCAGCGCTGTAGTTCCTGTGTTTGGGGGATACTTGGTTTGTTAACATGAATGCTGTGATCTGAACGTTGGTCCTCACAATTGCACAGCAAACACACTGATGAGACATCTCTCCACCCTTTGATGGTGCATTTTAATAGCACCTATCATTGAAGGCTGACCTAGAGCAAACTGGAGATAGACATGATATGCATGTGAATTTTCAATAAAGTGACAGTTCTGTGCAAATAATAACTTTTAATAATATTTTTAAAATGGCAACTATGGCATCAGGAGTATGGAGAGATGGCTCATTGGTTAAGAGCATTTATGGCTCTTGCAGAGAGGTTTGATTCTCAGCAACCACTCAGCTCAAAACTAATTCCAGCTCTGTGGGAATCTGACACTTCCGGCCTCCCTTCCCTGCGCTTATGTATGTATACAGTTCTCAACTTAGGCAAAAGTGCATGCACATAATTAAAAACAAAAATAAATCTTCAAAACATTACATCAGCTAAGATGTAATTAATCTGAGATTATCAACTGTAACATACCACTCTGATAGTGTGTGTGTGTGTGTGTGTGTGTGTGTGTGTGTGTGTGTGTGTGCTGAAGGGGTTGATGGAAGTAAAGAGTCAGGGGATGTATGAAAAATCTCTATACATTCCAGTCGATTTTGCTACAAATATAAATCTAAAAGTTCTAAAGCATTTGATAATTATTTCCAAATTGTTTTTAATGATTGAATTAAATTACATTATACAAAGGAATCAGGATTCATTGCAAAAATAATCTCCTGGAGGAAAATAGCCTGATTCTAGCTTATTGGTGTAAAGAGTGAAGCAATTTCTGTCAAATCAATCAATTTGTTCCTCTGTCTGTAACAAAATACTGTGCTTCACTTTGGTGCACAAAGCAAATAAGCACAACCAGGGATGAAAGTGCAAAAAGTCTCACTGCTTGCTGTATGTAAGGAGCACACCAGAGACTGCTCTGAAGCTGTGTCTCCATCAACAAGGAAAGCAGGGTCATATATATATATATATATATATATATATATATATATATATATAAAATTCTTTATTGATTCTTTGGGAATTCCCCACCATGCACGCCAATCCTGCTCACCTTCCATTCTTTCCATATTCTCCCGTCACCCGTGTAGCACCTCCACAAAGAGACCTCAAAATCAATCAGTTAAAAACAAAACAAAATAAAACAAAAACCCACCTCCACCCTCCATCTTTCCAACACCTCTTCATTCATCCTAGTGGCATTGGGTGCTGAAGTATATCCTTTTGTCCAATTGGCTCCACCCACAGAATGTTCATTACAATGACTCATTTGTCTGGTTCAAGGCCTGCACACCATGATCATTGGACCCTCACTGAAACTCCTCTCAAATCTTGCTGTTGCCCTGAGTCATGGGGATCCTGTCCTTATCATTTGGCAGGATCAATCCCTTCACACACTCCAGCAGACCATACCCCTCACCATGGACGTGGGAGAGCTGGCCCAGATGGCATAGGCCTAGGAGAGGTGGCTCTTCCCCTCACCTGAGGGGGGGAGTGGTGGTCCCCGTGGCCCTGAGCAACCAGCCCAGCTACCACCACCCAGAGCCACATCATGGGCCTTGCGTTGGACCACCCTAACATCTATCCCTGCTGGAGTTCGAAAAGCAGAGACTTCATTTAACTGGGGAAGTTCATATGTATACTCATATGTTTAGCTCATATGTATACATACAGAGAAGACTCATCCCCCCAACACAGAGACAGGCATCATCCCGGCATGCTCTGCTGGAGGTCATGCATATCTGACATTCTCTGAGCCTTTTCTCTGACCAGAGAGAGTATTTTCTCTGAGCAGAGAAGTTAGCAGTAGAACAAGCAATATTTACTTTGGTCATTTAAAACCATGTAAGTTGGAGTGATTTGGCAGTGTTTTTTTTTTTTTTTTTTTTTTTTTTTTTTTTTTGTTAAGTTTCTCTAGGGGATCTTATCTGATCAAAAGAAAATAATTTTGCAGGTATGTTAACAGTCTTTGAGTGGGGCATCAGAGTGTACAGGTCTCTCAAAGTGCTGGCCTAGCAGCTAGCATATCTAGTCTTAGGCAGAATATATGTTCTGTTAAGAGTTTCCTTACTACAAAGTGTCACTGGGTATATCAACCACCCTTCATGGCAGGCCCCATGCCCATGAGTGTTTGGTCAACACAAAACAAACTCAAAGTTATTATTGTGTGGTTTTTGTTTTATTTTGCATTATTTTAGACCTTTTTAAAAATCTTATTGGCTTTTTACTTGTTTGCTTTGATTTTGTTTTGTGTTTTCATGTTTATTTTTGAGAGAGAGAGAGAGAGAGAGAGAGAGAATATAAAGTTGGCTTGGTAGGGGTAGGGAGGATCTGGGAAGAGTTGGAGCAGAAGAAAAAAAGAAATGACCAAAATATATTGTATGAAAGAGTTTTTTCAAAGAAAAATAAAGAAAAAGGGTTTCATTAGTCAGCAGCTGTTTGCTGTTAGAATTCTTGCATGTAATCACAATATGAAGAGCTTGGAGGTGTACATATACTGCACAGCATTTGTTCAGTGTGAGATCATTGAGGACATAGGAAAAGGATTTGTCCCAGGAAAGACCAACAAAAACATGCTTTTTACTGTTCTATATCCAAGGTCCTATTTCTTGGTTCCTGTTTCCTATTGGTCAGATACCAGACTATAGA